>PVKS010008535.1:0-67878 GCA_004027875.1 Aplodontia rufa | reverse complement strand
TTTTCATTTGCATTTCTTTGATTACTAATGATTTAGAGCACTTTCTCATGTATTCATTGGCTTGATCAATGTCCTCTGGTGAGAAGTCTCTATTTAGCTCTTTGGCCCATTTATCAATTGGGCTGTTGGTGTTTTTGTAGCTGACATTTTTGAGGATTTTATAGATTCTGGATATGAGACCCTTGTCTGAGGAATCATAGCTTTTATCTTCGGAACTTTAGTAACAAGATTACTGTATCCCCAATCCTAGAAGTTTTGATATAGTTGGTTTTGAGTGGGGTTGGGATACAATGCTTTTTCAAATATGCAAATAGACATGAATCCTATCCTGTATTGTATGGACACCATAATAGAAACAGAAGATATGATAATGAACTAAATTGAATATGAGTTTTGTAGTCAGATAGATCTGTACTATCTTACTGTGTGTCTTTTGACAATAATTTTTCCTGAACCTCAGTTTCTCTATGTATAAAATAAACACTCAAGTTAATGCTGCATCTCTTAGCATCATCATACCACATAATAGTTGGCCCTAAATAATATTATTTGAAATAATTTAATAAGTATTATTAGCTGTGGTTTTACCTGGAGAAAATACTATGACTCTAATTGTTTGGATCTTTAATATACAATTGCCAAGTTTTAGTACTTAATTTTAAAAGGGCTAAGTGTATTACTTGAAGGTTAAGAAACATCATATTTCTATCTCATCAGTGTTGAGATAGGTAGGTAAAGTTTCTTTCCCATGTCAACTCGGTACTAGAACTGCTGTATGTCTCTCTAGAGAATATATTAGTCAGCCACAGAATATTAGGGAATCAGAATTGATCTGTCCTTCAGTGTATAAATTCAGCAATATGTATTGTACTGAGGATTGAACCCAGGGCTGCTTAACCACCTTGTCACATCCCCAGCCCTTTTTTATTTATTTTTATTTTATTCATTATTATTAATTTATTTATTTTAAAGAAAGGGAGAGGAAAAAATTGAATTTTATTTAGTTTTTTATGTGGCTTTCCTTGCTCCCACACTTCATTGTGTATGTGGTACTGGGGTACAAACCAAAGTCCTCGTACATGCCAGGCAAGTGCTGTAACTGCTGAGCCACTGCTCCTTTTTATTTTTTATTTTTGAGATAGTGTCTCACTAACTTCTTTAGGGTTTTGCTAAGTTGCTGAGGCTGATGAACTTGTGAACCTTCTGCCTCAGCCTCTTGAGCCTCTGGGATTACATGCATGCACCACCGTGCCTGGTACAACATCATTTCATGATTTTATTTTCAATTTCCACCTTCCATGTTTCAGCGTTTCATCTTATATGTTGGTATATAGAAGGATGTGACCAAAACAATCAGTGAGCACAGAGAAAAGATGACCCATCAGATTCCTTCATCTGGATCGATTTCAATTCAGGTTCTATTTCATTTCAGTCTAATACTTATAAACCTAGGACTCCCACAAAGGCTCTGGGTTCTTAATTAAAATCACTATCACATTACCTAGAGGAAAGTCTACTTTTCCATGTTATTTTTTTTTACACAGAGTTCCAGAACATTAAGATTACAGCTTTTGGCCTAAGATTTTAACCTTCTGTAAGCAAAGGGTGATTTTCACCATATCAAATCTGGTATTTATCATTTTTGGCAGTCTCTGATTGCAAATGAAATTTCCCGGAATATTATGAAAGAAAGACTTTGGCATAAAGAACACTCCTTATTTATAGTACAAGACCTTACCTTTAAAATAATCTTTTGGGACAGTTTGGCTTACTCTTATTTTTTTCTTGATTTCATACCTTAATGTAGCTAAAATATACACTCTAATTATGCCAATCAATTAAAAATTAGGGACATGTCTATTCCATATGAAGGCATAATCAAGGGTGTATTTTGATTTCTTTGACTTTGACCCAAATCAGAACATAAGTACACATACTAAAATAAATCTCTTTGTCATCTAAATATAAGATGATCATGAAATATGAAACATTTACCCAATGGCATGTGTAAAACTTATATTGGAACTCATTGTCAAGGGTGCTATGAAATGGAGTTCACCCTTCCTCAGAAGAAGTTTCATGATAGTAGATACAGAGATCTGCAGGGGTAGGTATGGGATGGGGTGGTGCAGAGCTTCCCAGCCCTGTCCTGCTGGATTACCTGCACTTCATCACTTTGATACCTTTACCACCTTTTAAGCTCCCATACCTTTCTTCAAGAGTTAGTTTTTTTAAATTTATTTCCCCAAAGTTTCATTCCATGAGCATGATTGGTTAAGTCCTGGGCCATTGCTGATTGATTTCAAATTCATTCCCCTTTCTTCTTCCAAGGGCAGGGGTGTGTCTGGATGTTCCAACCTTCTACTCGGGTAGCTGAAACTCTTGGCAACCCCATCCTAAAGCTGTGTAGGGACTTTCCAAGAATCATATCATTCACCTAGGTATGGTCAAATGGGATTGTCATGAGTAATAGTAGTAAAAAAGATACTCATTTCATTCGAGAACTTCCAAGGTATTAAGATCTCTGTGCTGAAAACCAGATGAAAAGGTCCAATTTAAGCCAATGCTTAAATTCCTCTGCTACAGGTTATTGGGACCTGCGGAGAGAGCCAGATCTGATAGCCAGTGTCTGGGTTATCGCCATTGACAACCTCTGATGGAGGCACAGTTCTGAATGGAAACATTTTAAAGCATGGCTCAAAAAATATCTAATTTCAGCTTGAAATTTTCATTATGTGGATTTGTAGCTTATGCCTGATATACTTGGTCTGAGATGGCCTTAGAACTTGGTAGGAGAACAGTCTCTGTGCAAAACATGCAGAATTCTCTGTTCCTGAAGTCTTGCTCAGGAAAAATAGTGTATCATGATGTTATGTCATGAAGCAGCATGATTCTGGAATATGGTCCAGGAGCATAAAAACTGTCTATGGCCTTGACACTGGGCATCAACTGCTGAATAAAAATCTTCAGTTGTTTTAAAACAATATCAGTAGGGGCTGGAGTGGTAGCTCAGTGGTTATGGTGTTTGCCTGGCATTCGTGAGTACACAACAAAGTTTTGGAGAAATAAAAGCTACATGAAAAACTAAATAAAGTTGATTCTGTCTTTCTCTCTCACTGTCCCTCTCTCTTAAAAAAAAAAAAGAATCAATACTTACAGTTTTTATTTAAAGTCAAAAGCAATCTCCTTATAATGACTGAAGCCATGTTTTGAGAATATCTAGTGTGTAGGTGCAGAATGCTTCTGGCAAGAACCAACAGAGACAAAACAAAACAAAACAAAAACAAAACAAAAACAAAACAAAACAAAACAAAAAAAAACCAAACTTGACTTTGGGATCAGACGTTGGTTGCTAGGGAAGGGAAACCTTAAAAAATAATTGTGATTATTAAAATGCTCCTGGTGTTTTGATCTTGAAAGCCTGCCTGCTTTTCAGAAACTTTCTATGATAACTTAACTAGCACAGTTTCCATTCCAAAAACGCTAAGAAAAAATGACTGAAACCCAAATTATAAATCACATTTTCAATTCAGCATTTTATAATATATTTCCAGCACTTCATACATGATCTGAAATACTATTCCTTCCCTTCATAATTTAACCCACATGTAGTTTAAGCCAATTAGCTTTGACTGATGTTAAGAATTTGGTTCTTTTGGCCGTCTTAGGATTTCCATCACTTTTGAGTTTTAGTTATTTTGTTTATGAGAACTGTTAGTTATCTATGGTTGCATAACAAAATAACCCACATGTCTGAGTTTAAAATGAAAACAAAGATCATCTCATAATTTTAATGGGTTAAGAATTCAGGAGTGTCTTAGTTGGTCATTTTTAAATTTTGTTTTTATTTTTATTTATTTATTTTTTGTTAAGAGTTGAGTAGTTTTACAATCATAAATGCATACAAAGTAACAATATGCTATGCATTTGATTGTAAATCATAGTTATCCCCACATTGCCCACTCCCCATTCTCTTGATTCGTCTGTATTTTGCCCCTAACAAATATAGTTCACTACATATATATACATATATATATATATTTATGTATAAGATTGTAAATTTTACATAATTAAATGATTACAAACCTAATATTTGACTTCTCAGGAGGGTATAAGACTATGCTACATTGTTGATGGTCTCCCTAGGTCCCTCCCTATCTTTGCTCCCTCTCCCATCATCCTGTCTGTCCCTCTCCCCTCTCCCTGCACACGTCTAGGGTTCCCCTAGATTAAGTGTTGCTGTGCCTTTTTCAAGATGAAATTCGGTCTGTAATGGATTGTGAGACTTTGAAGTCCATTCACTATGCAAGAGCACTCACTTTAAGGTTTGCCAAATGGGACCCCACTCAGTCCCTAACTGCTTGACTCCTGGGTACACATTGCCTGAATGCAATTGCCCACCCGTGCTCAGCAATCATGCTTCCTTCTGTGCAAGCGCCGACAGGTGATAATTTACCACCAACCAAATGGCCATAATGGAGTCATTTTCAAAGATGAAATTTTTAAAAGTCAAAGTCATGTTTTGTTATGCAGCCACAGCTCATTTTTTCAGAAGGCACAAGACTGTGATCGTGAAGGAAAAGTTACTTCCTGTAGCACATGAACGCCTGCACAAATATGTACAGACAAGTGCCCGCTCAGAGGACAATTGCGTGCTTTGCTTCTGACCCCTTCTCCTGGATCCAGCACTGGTGTGAACAGAGGAAGCACTTGGTCTGGGTGCAGCATCTGAGAGGAGATAAAAACTCCACATTTAGCATTAGGGTTAATAATACTGCCTATCTGAGATACAAGGAAGAATCAGTAGCACCCATCTATTTGTGCTGAAAATGTTGCTGTTCTTCATCGAAGATTTCTTTTTTTTTTTTTTGCATTACTTTTGATTTTTAAAATGTTATATTAAAATATTTCTTTTGATTACTGAGTCTTGGGCATCCCCTAAAATTTGCCTTGCAACTTGTGCTTCACTACTTTCACCCACGTGAGTGTGGAATTGCCCAAATGACTCAGCTTATCTCAAATGAATTAAATTAATATTCAAGGCTTCAAGGGTTTCATTCTATGTCAGTTTCTCAACAAACTCCTCTAAAAGCATGGCTACTTGGGATTTGAGAAGGACACTGAAAGTTAAGGAGAAACAGCATCCTTTGAAATCTAACATTATGAAAATCAGAGGCTAAGTAAGGAACTCGAGATCAGATAATAAATCTATGCTCTGAATTTGAATCTTTATCCACACAAGAATATACCCAAACAGACTGCGTGATGGAGGACGTGCTATTCCCAGAAAAGCCTGTTTTCCCTGGGACCTGTTAGCATGAGCTTCCTTACAGAGTCAGATTTAAGTCCTCAAGTTTCAAACACTGGTTCACTTAAAATCGCTTTAACTGTTAGGAGCCTTAAATTTAAAGGCAGATAAAAATTGGCATCCAATTGAAGCGATTTTTTCCTTTTGAACAATTAACTTAAAGAGAGAATGGTTAGTTTCCTACTGAATGTTAGGAACTTGAACGGTGTTGAAATAAGAGCTAAGGTTCTGTTAGCCATCACCATCGTGTTCATCCTCAGATTGGTTTCTTAGGGCTGAAAATGTGCTGGTCTTCTTACCCTGGCTGGATGTCAGCAGCTTCTGATGCAGTTCAAAGAATGTAAAAGCCTAGAACTAACAACTTCATGAATTTGTCTCTGCAAGGTGAAACCCAGGAATCTTTGTTGTTTAAAAAGTTCCTCAGGAGGTTCAAATTCTTAATTGAGAGTCAGACTCAAAATACTTCAGATTAAAATATTTCATCCCATTCTAAAAAGCAGTTTTCTTCTCTGTATTTAAGAGTTTCCTGAAAACAAGGTAATTATTTTACTGCTGAAAAGAGATTATTTGCTAACTGCCTTTTTCCCTGGATTGTTCCTGGGGTAGAGAAGTTAGACAAATTAAACGGTATTCTGAAGCAATATGTGACAGATGTTCTAGAACTCAGAAATCTCAGGGAATTTTCTGGATTTTATTTTAGGGATAAACATTTATCTTACAAAGTGCTATAGCAAAAGATAATGATAATACTACTTCATATCAAAAATGATGCACCTGTGTTATTATCTCCTTGGAGCTTTATGAAAATTCCAAGATGAAGGAAAGAAACGTAACTGCTTACTCCAGTGCCTCTTTCAATGCAAGCATAGAAGACAGTCTACTGCTAATGTTACAATTCAGTAAGAGGTACCATAATCATAATACAAGTTTCTATGAAATATGCTATGAAATGTTTTATCAGTTTAAGAAAAAATATATTAATTCAAACCAGGAGAGTTTTAAAAAAATACACAGGCTAGCCAGATTTACATGACTTAATATTTTTATTGGGGTTTCAATTTGATTAAAAGATAAGAACTCTTTCTAATTATTATTTGAGGATAAACATTCATTGACTTAATGAAATTTACTGTACCTGATTAACAGTTGACTTCAGACACAAAAGCCAAGGCCTATAACAAGGGAGAAAATCATGTGTGGTCGGGCTGGTTGTTTATTTGGGCAAAATCAGAAGCACTTTTAAGTCTGGCTGGATTCCCTATTTTTAAACTGTTTTCCATTTATAAGCACATAATGGCCACAAGGAAATACCTTCAGGTTTTCTATGCTACTCTGAATTGGTGCTTTCAGGAGAGGATTACTTAAGGTTGAAATGCATGTCTTTAATTGAGAGTAATTTCAGTTCTAATACCCCTTGCACATAAGAGCAAGGATTGTGTGCCAAACAGGGCTGGGTTGTCTAGATCGAGAGATGAATAAGATTTCATAGTTATTCTCATGTGTATGTTTACTAAGACTCAATGAGATGACCACTCTGTAATAGAGCCATTCTCTGTCAGATCTGGGGTGGCTCCCAACTATAGCTTAAATTCTTACACCAATAAAACACAGCTCCTCTTACCATATGTAATACCCTTGAACCAATCCAATGATATCCAAACACTATCCTAATTCCCAAGTGTTGACCAATTTAAATATTTCTGTGCTACCTATAGTAACCTATTTGTAGTGGTGGTTTAAGAGTTAATGAAATTAATAATCCTTAAAGAAAAGTATTTGGATTTTTTAGATTAAGGGATATTATTGTAAGGCTTACTGAATACATTGATTGAATTAATCCAGTTTATGTCATTTGTCAAATAGTGTCAGGAGTTTTATGTTCACGAATTAACTGTAGCAGGATACAATTATACATTCAGAACTGATTTTTGGAAAACCATCTTTCTCTTTGATTTTGCAACACTCTGTTAAGCAAATTTGAGCCCTTAGCATCCAAATGGAATTTCATTGTAAATGAAAGCTATCCTTGACCATTCCCCTTGAGCTAGAAAGACATACATTGTCGACTCAATCTACAAAATTATCAGTAAAGGAAGCAAAACAAAAGACGTAAATGTGAGAAGTTTTCCAGAAGCCTTCAATGCTATAGTTGTCCAGCATGTCATGTTGGATTCATTTAGACAGAAACGGCTTTCACAGAATGCCCACCAGACTTGTTCCCACAGGCTGTTTTGCCATCTGTAGTATTAGAGAATATCCATTATGGGTGCTTTAGGGCTACTCTTTTAGCATTGATTACAAAGTATTCATGATGCACCACTGAAAGTGGAATTATTGACTTAAATTTTCCAAAACAAACAAAAAATCCAATCAGTTGCTTTACTAAATCAGAAACAAGTAACAAACTCTTTTAGACTTTGTATATTAACTGAAAACACAGAAACACACATGTATACACACACTTGCTTGAGATAGATCTCTCTGTTAATATAATTTTTAACTGAATCATGGTAATAGAAAAATGATGCTTAATACAATCTACTCCAAATACTCCTTCTTGAGATTTATTTATCCAAATAGACACATCTCAAAATCAACATGTATCTAATTCATAAAAGGGGATAATGAAGTTCTATTTTCCATAGGGAAGGTGTTCAGATGCAGTTTACATGGACAGCAGTAAACATGTTCTGTAAACCTGTACTGTGGGATGCATTGACTTTTCCCAATTGAGGAAACAGATATTGTAAGTCATTTCCTTAAAATTATAATAACTCTCCTTAGATATTCTGACCATGCTACTTAAGAATTTTTATTTTTACAAATTGAGTTTGGAGATATCAAATATTGCTATACAGCTGGCATTTGAAATTACAGGTTTAGTTACTCCCAAGCACAAAGAAATTCTTTAAGTGGCCTCCAAAGTGATTGCTTTAGTAATTTACTTTCTCTGTTAGGCAGCATCTTTGGACTCCTCATAAAGCACAGTGGCAAAAACATGTTCTCAGCCTCAAAGGACAAATTATTTTCCAATATGTTATCAAGAGAAAATGGTATAACGATTATGAAAATTAGATGCTTAATTGCTGCCCTCTATTAATCATGAAAGCTTGATTTGGAACTGATCCCAGAGGTCATTCAATCATTGAGTGAATCTCTTAACCCAAGAAGCCAAAATATACACCGTACAAGTCAGATCACAGCATATACATGCAGTGGACTTCGTGTTCAGTGGAACTAGGACAGATGATCGAATGACTCATTTGAGCAAATTTTGGCAGATCTTTGGGGGTATCTATAAATATTGGAAATTTATTTTCTTCTGTGGTGGACATCCATTGTTTCTCTGGTCTGATGTCAGTTACCTTTTCCTATTAGAGACTGTTTTCTCTCCTGTTGTGTGCAGGCGATATGCAGCAGTGTGCCAGAAAACTCTTCAGTCTCACTTCAGAGGCTACAACAGGGTAATTCACCAGGTGTTTCCTCTGCTGGCTCAGAGAGAGGCATGTGCCATGGCCATTGGACAGCCTGTCTCAGGACCCTCAATCTTGTGATGTGAGATAAGGACGAAACAATAAAGCAGACAATTAAGGGGGTTTTGAGTCACATTGAGTGCTGGCGAGCTTAATCAGATAGTTCCTGCAGTTGCTGCCGAGGGACCCCAGGTTTCCTTGAATCCTGAGTCTGAGGCTGCAGTTCAGTTTGTGTGGCTCCTGATGACTTTCCAATCCATTCGTTTGCTTCACTCAACCACAGTCTATCCCCAGGGCCAGCAAGCAAAGACCTCTCTAATGAGAGAGATGGATGTCCACTTCAGAAGAAAAGAAATTCCCAACATTTAAAAATTCCTTCAAATAAAAGGACCTGCCAAAATGTTGCTCAATTTCGCAGGAGTTTCCTCTTCTGTTCCTTACGTTTACTGTTTTGAATTTGTCCATATTCACAAATCCAAATCTAAATATAAATCCTACTGAATATTTAACTCCCTTTGAGCCAAATAAATAAGCTTTCTACCACTAAGTGTCTTGGAATGGTGGATTTTCAATGCACATTTCTGGTCCCATTTCTGCTTTCCAGAGTTGACGCCATGAAACTGGTGGTTAAATAACTGACAAAAGCCCCACACTACCATTGTTGGGGAGGGGGATAAGCGGATTACAGTTGTGTTGCTTTCATAACCATGTGACCACGATAAATTTTTGAACTAAATGTAAGGCTAATTTTTTAGCCTTAATTCTTTTAGCCTTTGTCATTTTATCTAATGAATTATAGCCATTAACTTTGTATTTACCTGTTATGGCTTTGATGAAATATGCCATCATTCTTTCTAAATCTTCATTAGATTCAATGATAAAAGTGCTCATAGATCCCATCTCTGTAACAGATTATTAATGATCAGCAAGGAGTTAACAGTAATTCAATCATCAGTGGCTTGTTGATGAGAGTTATTTTTAAAAACTCCAAATTACATGACCTACCTAATAATCACTTAAACATATTGAAATAATGACATTATCTATAAATCTTCAGATTAAAAATTCAATTCAGCCCTTATATATACTTTCTCAATATAATATAAAATATTTATGCTAGACCAATAAGTACCATCATACTGAATGGGTGAAATATTTCTTAGTAACTTCTTCACAGATATAATGTGCATTATAACTGATTCAAGATTTTAGAAACAGGATTTACCCTTGCCGTATGCAAGGCTGTCTGTGAGTTTCCATTCTGTTTTATTCTATAGTGTTGCTTTTCTTTAAAAAAGTTGTCATGCAAGATTAGAACATTCTACTCACATTAATTTTTTTAATTATGATACTGCACTGTAGTTATAGAAAATGATATTATTGGGGAAACTTGAAGAATATGAGAAATCTCTTTGTGTTATCTTGTACAATTGTATTTGAATCTGAATTATCTCAAAATTGAAAGAACAAAAAAGTCAATCCTGAACTAAGGTCACTCTGATATTCACTAATGATTCATCCATAGAAATGTATAGGAGACTATAATGAAGGTTTTAGCAAAACATTAATGAATACAACAAGGGAAGATGATATCACCATTGCTTTTCAATATTATTGTGAAATTTCTAGCCATAAGAATATGATAAGAAAAGGAAATGATACTATAAGGAAAAATAAAACTAGAATAATTTCTAGACTGTAGCATTATTTATGTGAACAATGTTAAAAGAACAATTGGAAGTTGGATGAAAAATAGGGCAGGGTGACCTACAGAGGAAAATAGTTGAGTAACTAAAAATGTACAATTGTTTAATCTTATTATAAGTAAAATTGATATTGATTTTCATTCATAAATAAATACACTTTAAGAACATTTATGACTTAAATTTTCTGTAACTGTGGCAGCATAAGCTTCCCTGGTAGGTGGAAATTGTTAGATGTCTTTTCAGAAAACCTACAAATTTATATAACTTTAGTTCATAATCTTTCTCTAGTAAATATTTGCTTTAGATTCCATTCAAATATATAAAGTGTGTTGGTAAGATTTATACAATAAGTGGTTTGCTATAACTGAGATTGTTATAGTAACAGAAGAAATTTTAAAATGTTTAGGTCTGAATGTCTAGAACAAAGATCATATTCCACATTTATGGAAGGATTCTTTACAGCCTTAATAATGTTTTTAATAAGGCTTTTTAATAATAGCAAAAGTACTAAAATGTAGTAGTAAATTACCAGAAGGAAATTCATTAAATTGTTAATAGCTGTTATTTCTGAGCAAAGGCACATAAGAAACTTTCCTATTACTTTTTTGCACTAAAACACTTTCTGAGGTGGTTGATTCTCTGAAGTGGTTACACGCTCTGAAATGGTTATTAAACAGTTGTTCAATAAATATGTATTAGTCAGTGAGGTCTGCCATAGCAAAGTACTAGAGACTGGATGTTTTAAATAGCAGAAATTTAATTTTTAAAAAGTTCTGGATGTTGGAGCTGGAGCAGTGGATCGGCGGTTACAGCATTTGCGTCGCTTGCCTGGCATGCACGAGTAGGAGAGTTCAAACCCCAGCACCGCATACGCAGTGAAGTCTCAGAACAGTGAAAGCCACGTGAAAAACTAAATAAAAATTGTTTATCTCTTTCTTTCTCTCTCACTGTCCCTCTCTCTTTAAAAAAAAATGTTCTGGATGCTGGATATCTGAGATGGATGTTCTAGCCAGGTTAGTCCATCTTGAGGCATATCTCTGTGACTTATATCTACTTTTACCGCATCTCTCTTCCCTTCATTCCTGCATCTGTATCCAATTCTCTGCTTATGACTCCAAACTAACTGGTGTCATCCAAATGACTTCATTTAACCTTAATTACTTCTTCAAAGATGGTATCCCTAGATACATTCACATTCGGAGGTACTGGAGTCATCATATGGATTGTGGGGATGATCATTCAGTCTATAATAGGCCATGGAAGTGCAACACCCATGGTTAAGGCATGGTCAAGAGAATGCATAGACATCACAAGGTATTATAGCAGTCCCCCTTACCTGCAAAGGACATGATCCAAGACCCATAGTAGTTTTCTGAAAGAGTGGATAGTAATGAACCCTGTACGATGCCCTGCAGCTTTGCCACATAGTGCCAGAGTTAATGTGTCCTGAAATGTCGTATGCCCTGCTGCCTCATAGGAATCACCACTCTTAAGCTTTATAGCTATTACTAAGTGAAATAAAGTTTACTTCAACACAACCACTGTGATACCATGCCAGTTTATTTGATAACCTAGGGACCATCAGTGGCCAGCAGGTAGGTAGAGTACACAGTATGGACATGGGGACAAAGCAATGATTGATGTTTCAGGTGGGCAGAGCAGGACACAGTAGTGTCCTCAGAGAAACACACAATTTCAAATGTAGAATTATTTCTAAAACTGTCAATTTAATATTTTTGGAGCACAGTTGGTTAAAACCACATAAAATTTAATCACAATGAGGGGACTATTAGAGAATATATACACGAATAGAAATTAAGAATGTTAAAAGACCATGAGTAAGTAGAAACAAATTGAAATCCTGATACAAATTTCTCAAACTCTATGATCAGCTGGCATGTTCCCTGGGTAAGTACCAGCCATCCTAGAGACCTTTCATTCACATCAAATGTTTAAAGCTTAAGGACATTTTTTTCCCTGTGGTAACGATCTACATAGAAGTACCCAAGGCAGGACTTACACATGATAGGTGCAGTTCGTATATCCTTGTTCATTTTTTTTCTCACTGGTCAATGCCGTGTTAAACTGTATTGTTAAAATACAAGGCTGTATATGACATTGCTGTCATCTTAAGTCTCTTTACAACATCATAATGAGCTTAAGTGGACGGACACATTTTAGGAGGATGACAGCAAAACATTTTATCTACTCTCTTCCAGTAATTCTTAATTAGTGGAGCAATTTACACAGCTCTTTACGAAAGGCTTCAGTCAGCTCTATTTTAAGGTGCATACACGCATGGAAAATTCAATTTCCAATTTGTATAACTTTGCTTATTTGTTCCAATATCTTAACATTTTTGAAAGAGGGAAAATGGGTAGGCTGTAATCATCAAGCTGTTGAATACATAAGGCTCCCCTTTGGATGTTTTGTTTTATTAATTTATATATTTATTTATTTTAGTCTTGTGAAGTTTTATATTTTTCCCTTTGTAGATTTCTGGTTGTTTTTCCAATATGAAACACTAGCAATAATATGACCACACTTATTTTTTCAGAAGGATATCTGTGTTGTCCCAGCTGGTGAGTCACCTCTGGATGTCGCACAGCACTTCAGATAAATCAATCCTCAGTAGCAGTGTGTTCCCTTAGAAGAGGAAAGCAAACCCACTCGGGTTACGCAAACCCTCCTCAAACCCAGACTTTTCAAGGACTGAGAGAGCATTGCTAATTGGAGCCCCTCACCTGAGGAACACATCACCGCCTGTGCAAATGGACATTCTTAAATAGCAGCTGATGGAACAGTCCAGGAAGCCAGAATGGAAAAGGCGGTGACGTATTTGACACAACAAACAGGGTGGCCACGTATGTCCCATTACCACCAGCTTTAAGTAACGGCGATCCTATAAAAGGCAGTTTCTACCTCACGTTGCCATGACTAATTCTGTTGGTTAAGTCACAGTGGAAGATGGTTTCAGGTGAAATAAAACCAATTCTTTGCAATAACATTTCACTGAAATGTACTCACACAGTTTAGCATTTATTTCCAAATCAATTTATTAAGGCAACATACATATAAAAATTAATGCTATTCATATACTTTATGGTCACCATTAAACAAGTGCCTTTGACACATGTATGTCATACTTGCCTTTTTAGCATCGATGCTGACAGTTTTAAAGAGATGAAGGCAATTTCACAGGGAGGAACTTGTTCATACTCACACTGACACCAGGGAAATTATAAAATAAAAAAGGTCTGTGAGTTTTGCTCACACAATACCATAAGCAGATTTTCCCTGAGGTTGGTTAAAGTGTAGTTTTTAAGATGGACTTTTTTTTTTCCTGCAAAGAATAGAAACACAACAGGAATTACTGCAAGGCCACAAGCAGATGCAAGCTAGGGGAGGCTGGGCAATTTGGTTTCAGAAAGCCAGGAAGCTCAGGGTCTATGCTAAATAAAACCAGATACAATTTTCACTTAGTACCTTTGCCATCAAATTGACTCAACCATTTGTCTACCCCACATTGTCAGTTTCCTGTTGTCAAATTCAGTTTGTTCTTCCAGTTTACACTCCACACAGAAAATCTGATTGATTCAGCTCACATTTTCACAGCCTGCTGGCAAATACTCACTATCCCATGACCATAAAGTAGCAAATAGCTTCAAATGAGGTGTGATGGAGAAGGTAAAACCGGCTCCCTGGAGCAGAGCGCACATAGCACACTGGGGCTCACTGGTTGATCCCAACCAAAGATTCAGTTCCACTCCTATCAAAGGACTTGGCTTCTCACTTCTTGGGGAGGAACATGCCAACATCTCGCTCCCATCCTTTTCCTATCGAGTTCAAATAATGTCTTTTATTTCTTTTCTTTTTTGTTTTAAGAGAGAGGGACAGTGAGAAAGAGAGAGAGAGACAGAGAGGGAAAGAGAGAATCAATTTTATTTAGTTTCTCATGTGGCTCTTGATGCTCTGAGACTTTGCTGTGTATGCGGTGCTGGGGTTCCAACTGGCATATTTGTGCATGCCAGGCAAGTGCGATAATCACTGAGCCACCACTCCAGCCCCAATGGCTTTTATTTCTAACCTGACCTAAACATACATCTTTCCTGTTTCTCTTTGGAACATGCTAGACCTACATCATTGATGTGTTTTTCTCCTTGTCAGCTTCTCCCCTAAACACCTTCCTGAAGCAGCCAACTGTGGCTTGGGTACTGTTACTAGATTACCTAGATGTAGGAGCTGAGAGCTGAACAGTCCAGCAGGGATGGAGGACAGTGTTGCCTTGGGAGACATTAGATAATGTCCAAATACACATTGGGGAGTGTTGCTGGTGTCTAGTGAGCAGAGGCCAGCGATGCTACCCATCATCCTAGAGTGCACAGGACACGTTTTCCATGAAGAGCTATCTGGTCTAAAATAGCAGTTGTGTAAAAATTGAAAAATCATGGATTGAAGGCAGTCTGAGAGGCATATCCTAGCCTAATAATACATGTGGTTTAATTTTGAGCAGACCAGGCTCCAAGTCAGAGGAAATCTCAGTACCTGAAGGAGACCCATACTGTGAACATCCTGCTTACATAATTGGCCATTCAAGCAGCTGTCAGCTGTATTCCTAGCCAATATGAACTGATGCTGGCACACACATGCACAGAATCTGGTGGAACTGGGAAGTATACCTCTTGCCCTTTATTCTTGTAAAGGTCAGTGCAAGAAGCAGAATAAACCAGTTACATTTTTCCCCAAACATCCTGTGGAAGCTTAGGAGCCTGAATACAAACTGACTCCTCATGCCCAGGCAAGAGCTGACAGACCAAGCCCTATGTAATCCCCAACCACTTAAGTGGATTTGGGAGGTCTACTCTAGTTGACAGTCACCAGTGCTTGGAATTCAAATGAAGGGTTTCATGAATCCAGGGAAGGAGCTAACATTATTGTTCTTTTCCTGGGTCTTTTGTATGTGCCAGCCCCTGTGTTAGCTTGGAGTAAATGATAAAATTGAAACATACTCTTTTACTGATTGTATAATTGCATCTCATAAAATCTGTGTCTCCCTATGAAAGTAACTTTTTCTTACGCCAATGGTAGCACCCAATGCCAGGACCACCCTTGTGCTTATTAAGTACTTTCTGATCATATGAATTTTTCTCAACTCTTTACTCTTCCTCAATGTGTACAAAGAATACATTAACTGTCCCACACTCTCATCAATAACAACTAAGTGGCTATTTTCAAGTAGATACGTATTGGGTGGGAGGGGAGAGAAGAGAGAGATGTGAGAATTTGACACGTTTTTACAAGTGTATCCAACTTCTCTGATGCTCTTTGGAAATGACTGCTTTGTACTTTCTTACCATTATCTCAATGCTGGGAAGCTATTTTTGGTTCTTAAAATACCTTGAATTTTGTTTGTATTGCAAGACCTAATATATCCTTTGTTTATGCTTTCCCAGAGCCAGTACTGCAATATCAAAATAATGGTCAACATTTCTATTTATTAGGTATCATGCACTATTGGAATTTCTGTGTATCTGCTAAGTACTTATATCCCACAAGCCAGCCACTATCTCATTAAATGCAAAAGAAAAACTGAGGCACAGAAAGGTCATATTGAAATTGAAACCTGGCAGACTGTATCCAAAGCTTTGAGCTATTCTAGCGACTCTTCTTATCCAGTTCTCAGTTCTACTTTGGTCCCCCTTTAAGAATCTCATCAGCTTTAAGTCTCAGGGACTCCTCAAATCATAGAATTATTTTCCACAATATGGAAATTCAATGTGCACTGCCTTGGGATTTTTTTGGTACTGTAGCATACTTGAATATATCATGATGATTGGAGAGTACTGTCTTTGAAGGTAGACTCATCTATGCTGGCCAATTTTCTCTTTATTCATCCATTTTTGTCTGTCTAGTCTGTTTTCCATTGTTCTAACTAGTTGAAAACACTAAAATCTGTTTGCTTCTAATTAGTACTTACATATGAAATGGAATCCAGAGAGGCAAAAAAATTTTAACCCTATTCTAAATGAAATATTTTTTTTAAATGATGTTTTCTAACACTGATAACCTGAGCACCATCTGATTCCATCACGCAGATTTTACCATCTGGCCCAGCCAACCCAGATGACTTGAGGAGGGGAAAATAGAAACGTGGTGGCCGGACAGTTATATAAGGAATCATTCCTCTAGGTGGCTACGGTTTGGATCACTTGTTCCTCCTTTTCACTTTGCTTCCTCTGATTGATTTTCTCTTTGTCATAGTCATAGCCACAATTTGGGAAAATTTTCTCAGGAAATTGTTCAGAAGGAATACCAATTTTTCACCTCTTCTGCCTCACATACCTGCTCCTGTTTAGCATTTGATGTATCTTTTGTTTTCCAATGTCACATTTTATTATTTCAAATGAATCATTGATATCTATTCCTGGATTCCCTGTTTCTGAAGATGGTTGTACTAGCTTGGCCTCACTACAACGAAATCACTGTCACAGGCTTCTTATGAATAAGGTTTATTTAGCTCAGTTTTTTTTAATTGAGAAATTTATTTGTTAAACAATCATACAAATTTTTAACAAAATAATATATAATGTATATAGATTTTGAAGATTAGATTTACCCCCAAGAGTGCCCCCTGCAGTTACCCACCCTTGTCCCTTCCTTTCCCTTCCCATAACATCTCTAAAAATGTATTAGGTTGTGTAACATTACACGTTATCTGGTTTTAAAACATGATAATAGACCACCTTTCTCAATGACCAGGGTCTAGTTCCAGCCTCCACAGATGAGTGAAGACATTCGACCCTTGGTTCTCTGGGTTATGCTGATATCACTCAGCCTAATTTCTTCCATAGCCATCCATTGACCTTCAAAAGCTGCAATATCATTGTTTTTAATTGATGTGTAAAATTCCATGGTATATACGTACCACAGGTTTTGGATCCATTCATCCAGTGAGGGACATCTGGGTTGTTTCCATGATTTAGCTATTGTAAATTGTATTTAGCTCAGTTTTAAAGACACAAAATCCAAATTGGATAGTACAGGCTTTACAGTGAGGGATGCCCATAGGCTGCTTCATTTCATGCCAGGTGTGCATAGGGAAGCAAAGAAGTAGTTACATTTGGGAACCAGAAGCAGAGAGGATAAGAAGGGCTGAGCTTGTTCCTTTTATAGGTACCCTCTTATGAGAGCCCAAGGGATTGCATAAGAATTATTTCATGTCTTCCACTGAGCCCTTCCTCTTAAAGGTCTCATCTTCTCTCAATATGGCTGCCCTGGGGCTCAAGCCTTTCACATGTGAAATTTTGGTGGGCACAATTGGACCATATTCAAACCTCAGTGATATTGTATGTGTATTCACTGACATGTTTAGGAAAATTTGTACACTCTCCTGAAGAGCATATTTTAGTTGCATATTTGCTACTATATAATAACATTTGGTTACAAATAAATATAAATGTAATCCCAAACATTAGTGAAAATGAGAGCCCATGAAATACTAGTATGATGTGTTGCCACATGCACCTGACATTGTCTTTTTCTCTTGATATTTCCATACATTTTATTCTGGAAATAAGTTTGCAGTTTCAAGCAACAAAACTTTTTATGTTGCACATTTATATATCTTAATGGCAAGATGGACTTGAACAAGGTAGGATGCTTATATAATTTATAATTTACCTAAGTCAATAAGAGAGAGCAACCATGAGCTAACCAATATGGTATTTTGAAACAAAGAGAAACACTGCAAATATAATCAAATGGTTCTAGGATGTAACAACTGATTAACACAGATTTTAGATCATTTATGGGACTCTGAGTCCAAATGTTGGATGCCATATGCAAATTTTATAGCTAACTCTTCCTGAATAAGAAATCTTGTGCATGACTTAAATGTCATAAACATTTTACAAGTCTTTCCTAGCAGCAGATTTCCTGTACTGGGAGTTAAAGGGCAAGTGTAAACCTGAGAACATGCTCTACATATGTATGACAGATATAAAAACACACTGAGTGACCTTTGCAGACATATCATGCTGACCACTTTTATCCTGAAGATAAACTGCATCCACATAGTGAGCAGGTCACTGGTATTCAAAATCCTTGGCTCTGAAAATACGACCATCTCCATCTGTATAATAATATTGACAAACATTTCATGTTCTTTGAGTTACATTAACTTTTTATCACTCACAATCTCTCTCTCTCTTTTCTTAATTCTAACCCGGAAATGCAACTGATGTGTAGTTTATCCAGATGGAATACATTGCTCTTCAGTTGGGTTCTAATGGGTCACATTAGTGTGGTTAATTTTGTAAGTTGATGGTGGTCTGTTGCAGGAGCCAAGACCTCACAATAAACTCCTCCCCTCCGCCATCCCCGCCCCTCAAAAACAGCATCTCTTGAAAAGAACTTGCCAAATCCTGTATTAGCTAACTTCAGGATTAGAAAAGAGAATGAGGGAGGATAAAAGTGAGAAGGGGGATTGGGGGATCAGAGCAAGAAGAGGAAAATACATGATGCATGGACAGTGGGTTGTGAGGTATAACTCTCAAATAAGTGTATTCTCGTTTTTTTCCTCTTCCATTATGACTGCTATACTAATGAAAATTAGCATATTTTCATTAGTATGGTTTATTTACCCAGAAGGGAAGATACTGACTTTATAAGCCATGAGCATAATAGAAACAAACATTTAAACTGTGTGTAAATAATATTTTTCTTTAAATTCAGATTATAGTCTAGACTCTTAATAACAGCATTTGTTTTATCCTTGCAGAAGAATTAAAATTTGTAGTGAACAATTTTTGATACATCAGGACAAACTCTAACCTATTTGAAATGATATTTTTTTGGAATGTATTCTTGTGCTCTTTCTGATGGAAAAAGAACTTGGTATCAAATTGGAATCAGAGAAAGCAAATATAGATATGCATATACATACACATACATATACATCTATCTATATCTATGTATATGTATGTGTATGTATATACATATCTATATTGATATATATAGATATATTGATATCTATATATTGATACACATACATATACATCTATCTATATCTATGTATATGTATGTGTATGTATATGCATATCTATATCAATGTGCATATATTCTGTACATACATATATATATATATTATTCTGCAAATATGAGCATGGCCTCATATATGAGCCATTTCAAATATCTGCTACTGCTGTTTAATTTATGTGGCTGATATTTCTAGGGATCTTGTTGCCATTCACTAATTCTAAGCTGCACAGTCAGCACGCAGAGAAGTCTTAAAGCACTTTCCACTTCTGCTTATATATTCCGAAATCTCAGCCATAAGGAGTGTTTTCTCGTCTGCTTCAAACTGAAAACCCGAAGAATGTGAATCTTAAACATGCCGGATCTTGAGAATTAAGCTCTTACATATTTGGATACTCAAATTATTTATTTTTGTAAGAAACATTTTACAAAGCTCCTTTTTAACGTGAGCCAGTAGAGCAGCTTATGGATGCTGAGAAGATATAAGCTTAACAGGATTGCCCCAGCATACTGAATGAATTAAGATCATCAGACATGCCCCGAGACCACTGTGGAATCTAATATATAACATCAGGAGAGTTTATTTTTCCATGTATCCTTCTTCCAATTACTGTATATTCTAACCCTGCCACTTCATGTAACATTATGTAAAGAATTCTCTATTAAAGTCATAGCAATAAACTCCAGTGCTTCTGGCCCATTTTGCAAGGGATAAACAACCCACATGTGTTATTCATTTAAGTGTTTTCATCTTTGTTTGCTGTCATTTGGGCCAGATAACCAATAGGGGAGTAGAGAGGCTAAAGTGATGCAGAAAATATTATTAGTATTATTTTATCTGGATTTTTAATCCAGCTTGCAAGAATGTTTTTCATGTCTGGAAGAGAAGGAGACTGTAATTCTATCGCTGGACAATCTTTTAATAGCAAACATTAAGGAAATGTAATTCATCTGCTTTGATAACTTTGTTGAAGGGGTTTTAGAAACTACTCTGAAAATTAGCTGTAATCCACTTGGGGGGAAAATGAAATGATTTTATAAGAGAAAGGAATTTTCCCAATAAATGTGACTACATGTTTAAGGAAGAAGATATACATTTTAGAAATTATATTCCCCCAAATGGATGTTTAAGTGAAATATTAAGTATGCAACTATCTCACAATTCTGAAGTTTATTGTTTTCTGAGCTAGGTCAGTTTTTTTTTCTTTTTCTCTGCACCTAACCATGATTTTCTTTTTCATATTTTATCAGTATGATGCTTATTTTACATATATGATCTTGGTCTGTTGACTAATATTACTTGAACTTTTTGTTTTATTAATTAGATGAGAAAACTGCAAATGAGTGGTTGTCAGTACTTGTTTCTATAAAATTTAAGCCATTGTTGAGAAGCCAGAATATCCAAGGCTACATATATCACTGCGTGCTAATCTTCACATTGAACCCTGCTGGTGTCTCACCAGTGTACCCTCTGGGCTTAACACGCAGTAAGCAGTCAATCAATAATTACTAAATTGATTTATTGTTCACTTTTAACTTATTTAGTACTATAAAAAGAATTATGAAAACCTTAAATACTTTAAATTTTTATCTAAGTAGTAGCTTATTTAACTGGTCAAGATTGGTCTAATCGGAGCTATCATAACATTTGTGATTCAAGGTAGCTAAGAATTCAATACTGTATTTAAACAGTGGTCTTCACCAACTGTATTATTTATGCGAAAAAAAGAGGATGAAAAATATCAGTGTTGAGTTATTGAAATACAAATTTTGGACACAGAAAAACTGCTTCCAATATCACATAAGATTTCTTCTGAAAGAGATTTTAATCTGAATCCAATGGCTCTATAAAGAAAATTATGAATATACTGAGTTGCTTGTACTTCGCATGATTGATTATTCTTCAAATCTACATAATTACATTTTCATTTCTTTCTTGAGCTCCTGGAAATGGTGTGTATGTGTTCTGGTAGCAATACATGAAAAATGTAAAATAAATTGATGCAATATAACTGAGTATACGAATTGGAAAAAATAAGTCTGTTTATAGTGTTAATTCAATTGGATATTAAACATTTTTATCTGATGAGACCTCAGGTTTCCATATCAAAAGGAAGAAAACTTCTTTCTTTGGACCTACATATAGTATCAATAACAAGTTATGATTCATATTAATATTGCTAGAAGTAAATATCTACTGTAAAGTTGGAATTCCTGGTTTAAATATACTTAACCTCTGATGAGATTTATAGAGCAAATGCCTTTGAAGTGTTATATCTTCTCCTTCATATGCAACTGTGTTCCTCTTAAGAACTGATACTTCTCACTCAGATTCTCGGTGCTCATTTTTCAAGTTATACTTCTTAAAGTGATCTTTTATGAGTTTTACATAATCCACATAGTGAACCTTAGGTGAAGTGGGACTGAGCTAAGTTCATTATTTTTTCACTCCTGTATTGTGAAATGCATTTTAATTCCTTTCTGGGTTATTTATGTCTCAAAATTAGATGTAATCTTTTCAAAGAAGTAAGGGGAGATATTGAGGAGAATGGACCATATTTAACGTTTACAGTTTTCCATTTGCAAACTGTGTTCCTGGAGCCCAGGGAACTGAGCAACCTAATTAAGATTGTATTGATCTGTTCCCATCATCACAGTGCAGACAGACAGACTGGAGGTTTGCAATTCACACATTTATGGGCCTTCTCTTGGGTTGCTTTTTTATTGTATCTGAAGTTTTAGAAAGGTATAAATTGACACTCTCTGAGGTCCTCCAGGTTTTGGTGAAACAACTGTAAAGGAAATGGAAACCTGAGCTTCTTCACATGGTGCTTAGCACCAAAGTGAAATGGAGGCAGGATGGCAGGGAGGCCAAGGAATGGGCCCCTGGGCAGAGTAGGACTGCTGTCATTTCTAGGCCCTTGCATGCATCTTCTTGCTGGTGGGAATGCCAGATGCTCTTTCCTTAGCTAAAGTACCTTATATCCATTCTTCCTTTTAAACCCCTCTGAACAAACACAAAGGACATGCTTCATAATCCTACCTTGCAGATGAGGGAATGGAGACTCAGAATAGTTAAATCCATGCTTCATATCACTGTGCTTCCAAGAGACACAGCTGACATTCAAATCCAGCTCGGCATCTGAAACTGGTATTTTCATCTACCATATGCCGGATTCACTACCCCCAGATCAGCACTGGATTCAGCCTGTATCTCCTATATCTCTCAAGTCATTTTTTTCCATTATTAAACCATGTGTTCAACACAGCCTTGGTTTGATAGGTTCTATGGTATGGATGTGGTTTGTCCTCCAAAGATTCATGTGCTGAAAACCAGGTTCCAGTGCAAATGGATTGAGATTTCACAAAACCTCTGGGAGGTGGGACAGACTGAGAGGTAAAACTGTTGTGAGAGCAACGTCCTCAGGGAAATTGCTGTTGGTCTTGTGGAAGTTGATTAGATTTCACAGGACATGAATAATTATTGTAAGACTGGGTTATTATGAAGCAGTTAAGCCACTCATGTGGCTTGTTCCACACACACCACTCCCAGTTCTTGCATACACCCTTTCATGTGATGGCACCTGAATATTATGATGAAGCATGAAGCCCTTGCCAGACGTGACCAACTGAGCTTGAACTTTCAGCTTCAAATCTGTGAGCAAAAATAAATTTTTTACTTTGTGAAATTTCCAGCTTCATGCATTTTGTCATGGCAGCATCAAACAGACTAAGGCAGTATCTCTCTTCTCAAAAGCTTACTATTTATACTTTTAACTGCACTATACTATAAACAGCTGCCTAGAAGGCTCTGTGGGACCTCCTCAACACACAACTTCTCCTGCCCTTTTGATGGTCATCTGAGTCAGATTTCTTCTCCATTCAGTGCCCTAGAGAAGGAAATTACAATACAGGTTCTTGGACTACAAGTCAAATTTTAGGAATACTATCAACCAGTTTGAATCTTGACTTGGACCTCGGAATCTGTAAACCTTTGCACAGTTGATTTAACATCTTTAAGCCTGATTTCCTTTGTCTTTAAAAAAATATGAATGAGCTGGGTATGGTGGTGCATGCCTATAATCCCAGTGGCTCTGGATGCTGAGGAAAAAGAATTTCAAGTTCAATGCCAGCCTCAGCAACTTAGCAAGGACTTAAACAATTTAGCAAGTCCCTGTCTCAAAAAAAAAAAAAAAGCAAAATAAAATAAAAAACGGACTGGGAATGTGGCCAGTGGTTAAGTACCCCTGGGTTCAATGCTTGGTACCAAATACAAAATATAAAATAGGAAGGATATTTATATCATGCTGCCAATTCCTTTCTTTGGACTCCTAGTTTTCAAGTTGCAGGAAAACGTGGGTGCTGCCACGTGAAGGAGTTGTGTATCCCTTCTGCTGTTAATGTAAGTATGAAAAATTTCTTCCCTAATCACTATTAAGTAAAGAAGTGGTGGGGAAATCAGAATGCAAATAAGAGAAAAGTCTGAGTTGTTGTCCCAAGGTGTAGGAAAAGTGTACAATATAAACTGAGATCACAGGGAATAGAGATGATATTTATTCTGTTGTTCTTGGTCCTAGGGACCATTTCCAGCAACAGTGGCACATACTCGTCAGCTGTAGGCTGGGTGTGTGGGGGGCTTGTGCTCTAAAGGCATACCTAGAGACAAGCTTTGTCCCTACGCTGAAAGAATTTTCTCCAAGGATGCTTTTGGGGTAATGCTTTCAATTCAGTTAAGCACCCTGCCAACTAGATGCATACCAGTTTTTAAATTGCCTTGGTGGAAGGGTGGAGCCCAGCTATCAAATACCTGCAAATTATCACTCTCTTATAGACAGACCCTGGGACTAGCTGAATGAAGTTTTCTTTTTAAAATCATTTTCATCATTCACAGCAAATCTTCCTCCCCAGGGCTTTGGCTGTCAACCCATCCTGTGGAAAGCTGCTTCACCATCAACACCACCCTTACCCTACACCTTTGTTCTTACAATGAAACTCCCTTTTAAGACTATAAAGACTCAATTCAAATGCCATCATAAATTGTTAAAGAAGTAAGTCCATATGAATGTAAATAGCTATCTAACAGACGAGATGCAACAACACATATTATTTTCCATGCCAAAACAGTGATTAAATAATATTTTCTGCAGTAGCATTGATTTCAGTGGGCTGGGCCAGAAGATGAATGAGAAGACTAACAATTACCCAAACAAAATTGGTGGTAGAGGTTCTTAACTCCTTTTTACCTATACATAATTTTTAAAAGCTACTGGTATTTGTTTCCCAGTATTTGCCGCTGTGATGTTACCATGCGATCTATGGCTTAAAAACAAGGTAGATCAATTATCTACTATTCTGGAAGTCAGAAATTCTGACATCAAGATATTGGCAAGACTGCATTCCTCCTGGAGGTCCTAGAGGAGAATCAATTTTCTTTTCTATTCCAGCTGCTAATGGTAGCTCACGCTCCTTGGTTGCTGTGTCCTCTTTCATCTCCAAAGCTCATCATCCAAATTCTGCTTCTGCCATTCCCACTCCTGTCTTTGACTGTGATTTCTTGTCTTTGTTTTCTAAGGATCCTTGGGAAATCCCTGAATGACCCCCTCCCCCAAAGTTTTATCACGAGAACTTTCATTTATGAAGTTACTTCTACCCTGCTACAATGTAAGGTAAGATATTTGTGATTTCCAAAAATTATGATATGGGTATCTCTCAAGGGCCCTTTTTAAGACACCATCACAGTCAATTGATACCTGTTGAGTATTCAAGTCACTCCTTCCTTCCATTTGAAAATATAGAGGATCTCATGTGACGCATGGAATCTGGTTTCAGTGATATAAAGGTGAATAGACTTTGTCCCTGTCCATAACAATAAGAAAATTACCTGAAACTTACAGAGTTTTAAATATTTGCTGTGTACTCTGGTTATTTGTTTAACTCCACCTTAAGACTCACAGTAAACCTATGAGGTATCATTTAATCCATTGTAGAGATGAGAAAATCAAGTCATTGAGATATTAAGTCATTTTCCAACTTAAGCAGGTGATGGGAGATAAAATCAGGATCTAAACTTCATTTAGCAACTTGTACCTGCTTTTGCCACTTACCTAATTGCTGCCAGACAGTCCCTTTTACAGTTCAATATCTACTTGTCTGAATAAATCATTCAGACTTCAGGAGCAGTGCGTGGCAGGTGGCAAGTACCCTGTAAATCCTAATGCTGGCACTAAGTATGATGACAGTAATTATGATAATGATTGGAAGAACAAATTGGCCAAATTTAATAGAGGATGGCTTGACTAAAGAAAGGCTAAGCTCTAAAATTTTTTACTCTTAGCACTGCTGGTATCTCAAGATGCAGAGAGAACAAATAAAGGGGGATTTGCGAATACAGGTCCTGATGATCAAGAAGGTGAGCAGTCAGTCCTCTGTTGCAGTTATTTCCCGGAGTCTCTACTGTCTGTCCACTACCAGAATGAAACAGTTTGTTTGTCTTGTGACTTTTCTAATTATCAGCTAATTAAGGAAATGATGGATAACCAGTGCCTCTTCCCATGAGTATAATGAGATAGGTGGACCAGGGCCCTAAGCACAGGGGTGTGAAGAACACACAGCCGAGCACCTGCATTAGCTGCTTAATCTCAGTTCCCAGTGCAGACAAACCAGCCAATCTCTTAAAACATCCCATGACTAGATTTGCTCTAAGTTAGGCGCCCCCCCTCAAATGTCCAAATCTAGGAAGTTCTACACTGTCTGACACTTAAACTAATACACTGAGGTATGCACATTAACATCTGAGTTATGAGCAACAGCCAAAGGAAATGTCTACAAATTCAAACTCAGTCATGATAATTGAATTTCTGTTAACTATCCTGGGCGGTAGAGTTTCTGCAGACAGGGAAGGGAAAGAAAGCTGTCTGAGGTGCTGCCATGACAAATGGGGCTCTGCAGAGATTAATCCCAACATTTTAATACTGTGTTTACTTTGTTTCCCGGAGCACCCTCACCCACACCACTGTCCCTCTGTGATTCAGGGTTCTCCGATTAAAAGAAATAAAAATCGTTGTACTTGTTTCTTTTCAGTATATTAGTTTCAACCTGTGAGTCTTTTATAATGCATGAGATTTAAGCCTTTAAACAAAGATATTAAATAAGGTCTAAATCTCACTGCTTGCAGACCAGATGATGCTGAAAATCACCTTATCTCACAATATTTCAGCTCAAATGCCAGCTGGAAAAGCATACTGATAATCATTATGCTAGTCATTAAAATATCTCAGAAACCCTTGAAACTTGTAACTTCTAATGTATTTGGAGACACATCTCCAAAAGCATGTTCAAGCAAATCGGATGTTTATTCATTCAACCCTTACTTAGTGAGTGATTATTTAAATCATGCAGTGTACTTTGGAAGGTGATACCTCTACTTTAGGAATGAGCATGAGGAGGAGAATAAAATGTAAATGAAGCGAATTTAAAGAGCAATAGAGTTTCGAGGGAGGAAAGATTGGGGGGACTATTTCAGTTAGAGAAAACATCAGGAATAAAAGATGTGGGAAAGCAGGTTGGTGCAAGAAGCCCAAGGACTGTGAATGCCAGGTTAGCAATTTGGGGACTTTGGTAGGTAACGTGATACTTTACCCAGGAAACTCTTAACTATGGGAAGAAAAAGAAGAGATGGAGAGAGATCCCTGTGTTAACCTTTCCCTCCTTGCGTTCCAGAGATGCCATGAGCAGTATTAGGAAACTCAGCGTGCTCTTTTCTGCTCCACTAAATTACAACACAATTGGTGGATTAAACTAATGCTGGGTTATCTTACTTACAGTTTGGAAAGTCAGTGACTGACTGGGCTAATATCCTGGGTCTGCAGGCTGCGTTTTTTGGTGGAGACTCTGGACAGAATATTTCTTTTGTATTTTGAAGCTTCAGGAGGCCCCTGGCTTTTCTTGGCTCATGGCCCTCTTTCTCCCTTCACAGATAGCAAAGTCAGTTTGGGGACTTCTTACTCTGCCATGTCTCAGATTCTTCTTTTATCTCCTTCCCTTTTCATGGAACTATTTGATGACATCAGGCCCACCCAGATAATCCCAAATAATATATTTTAAGATCAGCTAATTAACAACTTTAATTCTGTCTGCTGCCTCAGTTTCTCTATTGAAGCTACCATAATCTACTCACACATCCCCAACATCAGGATGTGGGTACAGGGAGGGTAAGGTTAGCCTTGTCCTGCTTATCAATCAGAAAAGCATTGATTTAGGGAAATGAGAGTGAGATAGACCAGGAAAATTATGAGATTATAATAACTGGTGTACTTTCAGTGGCGGAATCTACAAAAATTCATGATAAAATCCTGTAGCGCTTTTAGTTGATCATAGATCAGTTGCTTGTCTAGTAAACTTTGGGCCTGGAACTAATAGTGTTCACCAGGAGAACTGATGGCTTAATTTTTTTTTAGCAGAGACACTGCAGCCAAGAAATCAAGTTCAACTACTCTCAAGCAGCAGGAGAAAATGACTGATTGCCAAACATTTGAGCCTAAGGTTATTTCCTTTCCTGCTTTGAAAGAAATTCAGGAAACCAGAATGATCAGCAAGAAGAATTATGCAAAAGAATAAATAGTCAAAGCACTGGTTTTTGTTTGTTTGGTTTATTTTTAATTAAATTATCTGCGTGTTAAGAAACTTTGGAAAACTAAAAACCTGTGAAACCACAATCAGAGCTTGTAATTAGTGCATCCTGGCTTCCATCAGGCCAGGGACTATGGGACAGGCCCTCTTCTAGATCACGGTGACAAGTATCATTCTTCCTAATTCACTGAGAAAGAGATGCAACAATGTCCCCACATTTACATCTACCTGTATCCCCATGGTGGTGCCCTGTCCCTACTCTCCTTCCTGTTATACTGGAAAATTAGCCATGAACCTGTCTTGGGCCAACTCCTCCACCTGTGAATTCTCTCCTATCCCTACCTCCTTCTTGAGGGAATTGACACAAGTAGTGTTCACTCTTTCCTACACTTTTCCCTTCTTTACTAGACCACTCCTATTAGCAAAAGCTTATGCCATACATCTTCCCACTTCAACAAATTGATGTTTCGTTTGATTCCACTGACCAATCTGATTTCTTCTGTTCTACACTGAGAAAAGCTACTTTAAAGAATGATCTCTACTCTTGCGTATAATTCCTCTCCTCTGGTTCCTCTCTTCCAAATCCTCCCAAGTTCCCCACCAATCTGGTGTTCCTACTACACAACTGAACTGCTCTTGCGAAAATCACTCACATATAGGTTTCCATAGTTGATCACCCAGGAAGAGACACACTTGAGAATGGAATGGGTCTAATTCTATCAGGATAAAAAGAGCAAATCCAAATTGTCCATGACAAACATTATGTCATATATTGGATTCCACAGAAGCTGACATTGAAATGGAGATG
Organism: Aplodontia rufa; assembly: GCA_004027875.1. Lineage (NCBI taxonomy): Eukaryota > Metazoa > Chordata > Mammalia > Rodentia > Aplodontiidae > Aplodontia > Aplodontia rufa. Next base: position 38,919 of record PVKS010008535.1, on the reverse strand, counting down.
TTCTTGCAGAAGATTGATGGGGGTGGAGGATCCTCCAGGCGACATACCTGTAAGAAGGAGAAAGGCAGGATAGGGTAAAGGGGCAGCTTACCCTCCACATGGGTATGCATGTAATTCAGCCCATTCTATGGGACAGCTTTACAGCCAGGATGACCCTTCATTGTCATCCCAAATTCACCCAGGGCTGGCCTTTGTGTATCTCCTTCAGCTGTGGCTCCGTGTTTGGTGCTGGTGTCATGGATGTAGTTGGGAAGGTTTCCTACAGAGGCAGGCATTTCCCAATGAGGATGTAGCTATGAACTATGAATAATCAAAATCCTCTGTAGCTGAAGGACACTTATGTCAGTCCTGAAGGACAATCTCTATGGAGCTGTTGATTATGTCTCACTGGGAGATGCAGGCATCCTACCAATTCTAACCATGTTGCTAAATCCAAACACCAAACTTCTACTCTCAATTTATTAACTTCGCAGCCCAGTCTGATCTGGGAAATCATTCACCTTTCCTTGAAGAACATCGTTTCTTCTCGTCTACATATTGCTTTCTCCTGGTTTTCCAATTCTCTCACAGGCTCTCCCCTCCTAAGTTTTTAATTGTTATGCTGCCTCATTTCTTTGTTTGATGACTTCTTAAGTGACCAAGAGGTCTGTCTTCTCTCATTCTACTGACTTCCCAGGGAAGGGACTGCAAAGTACTACTGATTGAGCACTCGTAATTCAAAAATCTGAAGTCCAAACTGTTCAAAAATCTGAAAATCCAAACTGTTTGGAAATCTGAAACTTTTAAATTGCCAACATGATGCACAAGTAAAAAAATGCCACATTCAATCTTATATGACAGGTAGCAGTCAAAATGCACATGAAATAAAAATATTATATAAAATTACATTGGGCTGGGTGTGTAGCTCAGTGGAAGAGTGTTTGCCTAGCATGCATGAGGTCCTGAACCATATCTCTAGCAGCACACATACACAAGCACAAAAATTCCGTTCAGTTTATGTGTACAAGAGGTACAGGAAACATAAAAGAATTCAGACTTGTTTCTCATTTCCCCAAATATCTCTACATATAAGGACTTATTCTCAAGTCTTAAAATCTCCAAGTATTATGGTTCCAAGTATTTTGGATGAGGGCACTCATCCTGTATTCATAGGACAGATTCTGGGCTTCACCTGCATTGTAAATAAAGCTTTATTGGAACACAGCCATGCTCATTTGTATTGTCTGGGCTAATTTTTGTGCTACAATCACAATGCTGAGTAATTGTGACAGAGATCTCATAGGCTGAAAAGCCAAAAATATTCGTTCCTTTAAAAAAATTAGGGTTGACTGCTGCTCTGCATGATGCATTCACATCTCCAAAAATGAGAGACTCTCTTTCCGGTTTTTAAAAATCTCAGTGGTGCAATAAATTTCTTTCTGTCCCCACTGCGTACACAGTTCTAAGACATTCATTGTACCTATTCCCAGTTTTAATTTTTCTTCCTTTCCTCTAGTCTGGATTCCTCAGAGAAACAGAAAAAAATAACGTGTGTGTGTCATCTATCTATCTATCATTTATCTATTTCTATCTATCATCTGTCTTTCTATCTATCACCATCTATTTATCTATCTAGCAATGGAATCTGGAAATTTGAAAGTCTTCAGGGAAGGCCAACAGCCTGGAGGCTCGAGGAAGAGGTGAGATAATGAGTAGGCCAAATATCTGGATACTGTAGCTCAGTCACAGCAACATATAAAATTCACCTTCACAATATGTAATGTTCTTATATATATTTACTGTCTTCTTCCATTCCATAATAGAGTGTCCTAGGTGGAAGGGATTTTTGCATGTTTTCTTCACTGCCATACACCCCAAATGCCTGAAGAAGTTGCCTAGCCTACAGTTGGTGTTCAGTATTTATGTAACCAGTGAATGGTTTTCAATGCCATGTTCTATGTTTCTCAAGTTTATATCTTTAGAATAGACCTTGCTCTGAACTCCAAGCAAGTACACATTTAACCACCATATGTCCTTCTCCACCTTCATCTTGGATTAGTAAAGAGTCTCATTCTAGCATGGCCAAGGTTATCTCCTTACACCTCCTTGTCTCTGTCTTCCATCTGTTTCAGAGTCCTCCCCTGGCCTCCCTGTGTAACATAGCATAGCATTTTTCCTCTCTCCTTTGCTTTATTTTTCTCAGTTGTACTTATTACTATCCCATAGAATATGATATGAGTGTATTTGTTGGTAGTCAGTAATTCTCCTAAGTTACTTGCAGAAATTTTCTTTTTAAAATTTTTTCAAAATTGTTTTACAGTTTACTGATGCTTCCCCAGCTCTTAAAGAGTGTCTGATGCATGTTACACAAATATATGTCTCACATTCCACTGTATAAATGAGTAAAGAGGAGCTTCTCTGGTTGAGGACACAGAATACCTGGCAATGGTGGCATGCGGCCACCTATCTGTTCTAGAAGCATTGTTGCTGAAATAGGGCTATTTTAGTATCTTCTAATCTGTTGGCACTTTGGAAGTTCCACCACTCATTATATAAAGAATATTAAAATATACCAATTAACCACATTAATCATACATTTTTGCTGTGAAATTTTGACTTTGGAATTAATTGGCTAAGAGTAGCTGCTTAACTTTGATTTTGACTTCTCATTAATTTGTTGCCCATTCTCTGGAAAACTTTAAAGAATGAAAGAGTCTAACCTATAAAATTTTCAGATATAATAATAGGTTCAGAGATACTAAACTTTTAATAAAGTTGAAAAAATGACATGTAAAACAGACATTTAATGAAATATTTATTAATGATAAGCCAATGTTATAAGTTGTGTATTGTGGAGCCATGAACTTTTTTATCAGAATTTTTTTTCTGGCCTCTAGCAGTTTTGCAGTAAGGAGCAAAACCAGAGCTGTGAGAACAAGGACATTCTTAAAAACCCCTTGTGCAGGGAGAGATTAATGTGTCTGGTGTTTGGGAAAATAAATTGGCAACCGTGACCAAAGGCCCCTTGCTTAATCTCACCTACAGTGACTAGACCTGCCTCTCACAGCAGTCAAGGGCAGGGACAGCGGGAGGGGACACCAGGAGGTGGCCTGCAGGGGAGACCCTGCCCTGGGGAGTGCAGCCAGCTGACAGTGGGTGGCTTCAGGTTCTTCCAGGATCTGCTCCTGCCCTGGGGCTGAAGGCGGACAGCTCTCTAAGAATGTTCACAGAGGCACTTCTATTCTAGATATTTGTAAGGTGGGACCTTCCACAGACATCATTGTACCAGCACTCCCTTGAGGATGTCTGGGGCATTCAGAAATGGGCTGAACTCAGAAGTTCCTCCTAACCAAGCCCCCCTTCTGTTTCAACAGGTGTCAGATCCACAGTGGCTGGGAAATCTTTCTATTCTTTCTCTCTCTTCCTCTTTGTCTTCCAGAGGCATTGCCCTTAATAAATGCCTGGCACTTTTCTGTCTTGGCATCTGTTTCTGCAGGACTCAGCTGTGAGAGAGTTATGATCTAAGGTGGTTTGCCTGGCTTGAAAGTTACCATAAATTAGCCCACTATCTGTCCAGCCTGGGTTCTCCATGTTTCCAGGAAAGCAGATTGCAACACAGGATGGCAAAACTGACCGAAACCGATGCCTCACATCTTATTTCTGTTCTATACGCCCAGTGCATTTAATTCCCAGCATCTCACAATTCAACTTACGCTCAAAGCCTTTGTGCACTCTTGTTTTACTCTCAAGTGAAATTATAAAATCTCCAAAGCACTATGGCATTTAGAGGAAAAACCTCATAGCCCATCCCTTAAATATTTCAAGAGTTTTATCTATTTAATTTCAATATTCTCAAGATCAATTAATAAATCTTTTATATTCCTTTGCTCTCTTACCAGCTAGTAGATTTCTGGATACCTTGTAGATTCTTAAGAAATTTTTTGGTTAATGGATTTGGACCTTTGTACCAACAATTGAAATACCTGCCAATAATTAAAATAGGGTAAGGTCTAATAGCAGCTACTATCAGATATAAAAGAAAAGAGCTGGACCTCAGAGCTCGTAACGAAGCAGTCATGTTTCTAATTAAAGTGCAGACTTGTTAGGAGATCATACTGTGATTCAATGGTAACCAGAAGTCTGGAGTCCAGGAGGAAGTGTAATACAGAAGTGGCTTTATCATATAAATCACAGAAGATAAAAAAAAAAGCACATACAACCTTGACCAAAGCAATTTTATTAACTCTACTAATGCAAACCACTTTCTGGAGGAAGGGAGAAACAAAAATAATCTTTGTCTTATATATTTTCAAAGTCACAATTTATTTAATGAGTTCAAAATGGGATTGCTTTCAGGAAGTAATCTTAACAAACATAAGCTTATCTCTTTTTGACAGCAACAATAAACTGAAAGTCAAGACAGCACAGGGTCGGGAAGAAAGAGCATTTGTGAGTGAGGGGTGTGTGTGGCTGTGCAAGTCTGGGTCTTAAAGAGGCAGACCTGACTTAACTGGGGTCCTTAGAATGCATGGCTGTCAAAGGAAACCCGGGCTTTTCTGTGAGAAAGGGCAAACGACTCAATAGGACAGTACTTTTTACATTCGTGGGAAAGAGAAGAAATAGTGTTTAAAAACTTGGCACTGGACAGCCTGAAGGCCACCTCCCCTCCTGGAGGCTGGCCGTGCAGGGGTTGAGAAACATGGAGCCCTGAACTCCCCCAAACAAGGAGAGATCGTGACCCAGGAAGAATGCAAATAAATTTCAGGGAAGTGTTTACGTGTCTCACTTCCTGATCTTTCTTTGCCCCTTTACTTTTTGAATCAGAAAAAAAAAAAAATGAATCAACGGAACATTCTTTATGAAAGAGAAAGTTCTGCCCACTCTTACGACTGTAATACCAAGCTGATTCATACAAATTTAGAATATCATTTCTTTACTAGAATCTTTCTACATGGTGAAGTCAATTCAATAACTCTAAGAATTCCCTACCATTAGCATATTATATGATGGCCATTCTTTTATTGCAAATTTTAAAACCTGTTTGTAAAACAAATCAGTTTTCCTAAATAAGCTGTGTGACTCTAGGGAGGATTTATGCCAAAATAAGTGATATTCGGGGGAAATTTTACTTTTAAGAATGATCTTATTTACATTAATGTACACATAAGTTTCAACGTACAAATACGTTACTTTTATATTCTCAAAAAGATGGCATGGAATCTTGATGGTAACCTCTTAGTGAGCTCAATTTCATAACAATAACCCAACAGATAACTTGCTCAAGTCACTCTCCTTTGAATTCATTAATTTAGGGATTAGATTTAGGTTGGAATAAGAAAATTCAGAATGCGATTTCTGCAATGACTGATTCTATTCATTGAGAAAACTTTGCCATGGATAATGTGGAACACATTGGTAAAGACGAGAGTCCTTCCAGTTTTCTCTAAGGAGAAATTCCAAAGTCAAGTTCAGCTAAGAGTCCACATCTCTCTGCCTATGGAAAACAGAAATGAAAGCATTCTGATACTCTCTAAAAGGGTTTCTTTTAGCAACTGTCTGCAAAGTGATTAAAGATACATTAAGCAAATCTTCTTGCCCTATTTTTAACAAGAATTAATTTTGCCTGTTTTTCTTTTGATTTATTAGGATTTATGTGTGTTGAAATGTGTAGGTATTTTGTTGAACACATGAGTCTGGTGGACTTTTGATGCTTTATGCATATTCTTAACTAAACGGTGTCACATTAAATTTCTAAGAATGTAAACCTATTTTTGAACCAATTTCATCAAGTCTACTTAGCTTGAACTAATCTTCCAGAATAATCAGTTATACATTTTAAAATGTGTCAGAAAAATTATGAGTATTGTTTAAACCCACAAAATATTCTCCCTTACGTAATAAATATAGTGCAAGATAACGCAAACTATTTGTAATATATAATATACACATCCTGGGTGATAATTAAGAAATGATTCCATTTTACCATGAAATCTGAAGAATACATTGCACTTTATTCACATTGTTAGACTTTTAAATAAAAGAAAATGTAATGTCAATGATTAAAGGACTTGTCTCAAAACATGAGCCTTTTTTTGAATCTTTGCTTATTATTTTTACAGTAAGTGTATTGTAGATATACATAATAGTGGGCTTCACTTTTACTTATTTATAAATGCATATCACATAGTTTTTTTCATTTCAACTTCTCTACTACCCCTTCCCTCCAATTCTCTGCCCCCTAATCCCCTTCTAATCTATTGGTCTTCCTCCTATTTTTTTTTTTAAAGAGAGAGGGACAATGAGAGAGAGAGAGAGAGAGAGAGAAAGGGAGAGAAAGACAATTAACTTTATTCAGTTTTTCATGTGGCCTTTGTTGCTCTGACACTCTGTTATGTACATGCTGCTGGGATTTGAACTCACGTTCCAGGCAAGCACCGAAACCGCTGAGCCACCGCTCTAGCCCCTATTTATTTCTTTTTAATTTGGTGCATTTCAGTTATATACAAGTTTGGGATGCACTGTGATCTATTGGTACATGCACATGTCATAATTTGATCAAATTTATTCCTTAGTTCTTTCCCTTTGCCTCCTCTCCTCCCTTACCTTTTGGGAAATATAACAATTAATATGTTTTACTGAGTAACCGCCTCTAGTAGTAAAGATATAGCACAAATTTAAATTGGGACCAAAAAATAAAAAGGAATTCATTTTCTGGGCTTTCAGATCCCAAGGGTAGGCATAGTTAGCATCTGGGATTTAGGCACTAGAGGTGTAAGCCATCAGTTAGAGCTCGTTATACTTCCCAGATTCACGCTGCCATGCTCTGGGCAAGACACACAGCTCCCAAGGCCTGGACCAGAAGCTGCACTGTTCTACAAGCTGACTTAGACAGCACTTCCAGAATTCTGCTAAATTCTGCTAAAGCAAGGTATGGGTGCATTTCTGAGAAACCCATAAGTATTACTATTCTTGTGCCCTATATCCCCAAAAGGTGTTAAGCCACTGAGACTACTGTGTTGGATGCCATAACTGTTCTCCAGAGGGTGAGATACATCTTTTATTTCTTTCTAAATGATCTACCAATGTGACTTTGATCATTCCAGATTCATATATATAATGGGCTTAAGTATTATTTCTAATAAAGCAACCCTTAAACATATGCCTTGAAAGTAACCATAAAGAAATTTCTACCTCCTTATTTCAGGGGCAAGTCTGAGAAATGAGGTAAGACCCAAGGGAGTGTGGCTGGGAGATCCAGGTGAGTAAAGATGCTTCCCGGTGATTCTTTAAGCATAAGGATGAAACAGTGGTTGCTTCTGATCACCCCGTGAATCAGAATCACCTTGGGATGCCAAAGAATGCCAATCTGGGGTCCATAACCAGTAATTCTGATTCAGAAGGCCAGAGGTAGGATGCAGTTTAGAAATCTGAATGTCTAACAAGGATTTTTGGTAATTCTGACTCCAGGGGTCTTAGCTGCAAGTAAATGACAGCTTTGATGTCTTACCTAACCCCAACTTCCTCTAAAAATAACCTTTGACTGAGAGAAGCTATAAAGCGATCATCATGCTCTTGAAGCAGGTAGCTGGCTTGTCCTCTGTCCCATGGGTGCTAATTGACATTTATCCTCAGCACAGTCGCTTCCACAGCCCACACGTTTAATGATGGCGCAACCCCGTGGTTAGAAGCTTCATAAATGGAAATACACAGCGGTAGCAGCCTTTTATTTACATACTCATTTCAAAGAGAAGTCAGAGCAGTTAGCTCTGAGCACTCTGTTTACTAAACAGAGTTTAAGCGATGGGTATAGACAGGGATGGTTTCAGTTTAACGTCTACCAGATGATTTAAAAAGTTTCCCCTTGGCCTCCTGCTCACAGCCTAGCCAGCAAAGAGGTAATACCTGTAAAATAATTACGGTACGGCATGTGCTTAATTTATTCCAAACATTGCAAGATTTTCACATTAGCATTAATGGCTTGCTTGTGGTGGAACCCTAGAGGCCACATAAAATAATAGGAGGCTCAAACGTTGTAGCTAAAAAGGAAGTGTTAAAAAAAATTGCTCATTCAGTTTGTAGTGTGTTCCACCAAAAGATTGTGGTTCAATGTTCACATTGTTCTCTCCAGACAGTACTAATTTGTTTCCAATTAAAAGAAAATGGATTGCAAATGACTTCACAGAGCAGTCTGGTCAAAGGAAGAGGCCTAGTTTATAATGTTGCCTCAGGAGTAGCTATTTTGCTTCAGGGAAGAAATCTAGTGCTAGGGTTATGCAGAGTAGCTGTGTCTACAGAGAAGAGTTAGCTTTTGGTAGATGGAATTTATTGCGTTGCTGGAGCTAGTTATTATCCTCTATTTGGGGAGTTTGCAGAATCTTACAAGTCTCTGTGGTGAATAAAGATTAATAAACTTGCATTTCAATTCACATTGAGTAATTGTTAATGGTTACCCTCATTTTTAATAGCAGTAAAGCTTTCCACCCACCCTCCTTGTCTTGAGAGGGTAATTGTTTCCTTATGAACCTCCTGTCTTTGATATATAGACAAGAACTAGCAGGCAGGCATTTGATGAAGAAAGAGAAGATGGGGAGAAAGGAAGTGTTCTTAGTGATATGATAAAAGTTACTGAAGACCTGTGACCCTGTCAACCCCTGAAAAGAAAAAGCTGGGAAATGCTTTTCATTCCTCATGTGTGTACTAATGTCCAGGAAGCAAGTGAAATGCTGATGCTACCAACTGGAAAGAGAAATGTACCTATATTAAAAAAAATTAAGGCATACATAAAAGTTTAGTTCTCTTTCATTCTCTTAACCTCCTTTGAACAGTTAGGCAAACCTGGGACCTACAGGATCCTCAATTAGAAGCACAGCATTCGTGTGCATATTCTCTACAGAGAATCTGGAATGAATGGGTCAGTGTAGAGCTAATTAGCACTATGCAATAAAATCTACTGTTCAAAATACTGTGTTTGGGATAAGAAGTGAATTGTTTCTGGTAAGAACTGGGTCAAATTCTGGACCACCATGAACTCACATAGCTGTCTCTAGAGCTATGGTTTGCCACCAGTGAAGACTGTACTTGCAGCAGAGAAGAAATATTCCAACTCAATCCTGTTTAAAAAAAAAAAAAAGTGATCATTGCATCAGAAGCTTTACTGGTGGAGAAAAAGAACTTTATTTGTCAAAGTTTCACGAATATGGATCTTCAGTTTTCTCAAACTTGTTAATGGGTGAAGCCGACATAAACTAAGCAAACTTGCATCTATTGTAATTATTCTATCAAAGTCATTTCTCTAAAAATTAGATTGCAGTGAGAAAATCTCATTCAAATCTTTGAAATAAGGCAAAAGGTACATGACATGTCATTTCAATGTTATAAAGTAGAACTAACCCACCCATTGCCCTGTTTAACACTGAGTAAAGATCTCAAATTAGTGAGGTTTTATGTTAACACACAGTTTTGTCCAGTAGAGGTGCAATTTTTCTATAGCAGAAGAAACATTATCTCAGTTTCAGCTTATTGCCCTGAAGAACAATAGCCAATTTTGTGCGAAAAACTCCAGTTATTTTATTCTCATCCTCCTTAATTAAATTAACTATGAATACCTGACTCCATAAATATTCTTAAAATCGATCTTAATATCTTAATACTGATACTTTCATTAATTAATGAATTAAATACAGTCTCTGACAAGGGCTTGTTTTACACTTGCTTGGGAGTCAGGAATTTACTTTTTGGGAAATTATCCTTTAGAAATAACTAAAATGCATTTATTCTACATTCACTGGTGAAGCTTAAACCAATCCTGATCTTCCAATGCTTTTTAGAATTTAGTTTCATATACAACTTCCCTAAGCAGAGCCCAGACTCTTTGGACAATGGATTTCCTGCTCTTATCTTATAACCTCAGTTCTTAGTGCCTATGGTTTACTGTTGCTTTGTCCCAAAGGCTTGTATGACTTACTCCCTCCTTTTGTTCAGGTCTCTACTGAAATGCCACCTTTCTGAAGAGAACTTCTTAGCCATTCCCTTGAAAGTAAGGTCTTCACCGTCTCCCATTCTGCTTTGTTCTTTCTGCACAGAACTAATGCTTTATGCACCTGTTAGTTTCTTCTTTGTCTCTCTGCGTTAGAACTTAAGCTTGGTGAGAGCAGGGGTGCTCCAGATTTGCTGCAGACGTACCTTTCTATCTTTATTGCTTTCCAGGTAAACTTGCTATTATTTGACGCAACATGCACACGCAGCTGGTGGGAAGGCAGAAAGAAGACCTTGTCAGCAACAGAAGGAAACCAGATGCATGAATTCAAACTAAAATGATCAGAAGTCATGCACGATATTGAGTATTTACTATGTGCCGAGTTACATTCTCACCATCATTATTTTATGTGCATTAGGTGTATGTTCGCCATTAGTTAAAAATCCTTGCCACAGCCAATGGGTTAAGAGTTGTTACTATCCTTGTTTCATAAATGAAGCATTGGGACACAGGATGGTTAAAACTTGCTAACATTTACATAGGAAATAAGGATAAGTAGACATTAATATTGACCCTCACACTCTGTTTTTTTCTTTCCTTTTTTTATTTTATTTAAGTAATTAATTAATTTGTGTGTGTGAGCTACAACCCCTGCACTTTTTATTTTATTATTATTTTTTTTTATTTTGAGACGGAGTCTAGTTCAGTTACCCAGGCTGGCCTTGAACTTGCCATCTTCCTGCCTCAGCCTTCTGTCATTGAGATTGCAGGTGTGTGCACCTGGGGCCAGCGCAACCCTTACACTCTAACTAACTAGAATGTAAGTCCCCAAGGGCAGGGTTTCTGGTCATTTTTCTGTTTGTTTCTTGTTGTTACATCCTAAGGACTAGGAAAGAATTTTTTGCATAGTATATAGTCAATAAAAAAGTGATTTATGAATGAATTTTTTTTATGCCTTACTATATTTCCGACATGTTCCTTGGCTCTGGAGATAAAAAAACAGACCAGCTCTGAAAAGAAATATTACCTAAGGAAACTCATTAATTCACTATGGAAAATTTAAGGCATTTGAAATATAACACAAAAGTCACTCCTTATACATATATATATTTTTAATTTCTTATAAACTCCATTTGAGAATATAAACATTCCTTCCTGATTCTGGAAATACTGTGCTAGCCATGTCAAAGCAAATAATTTATTATTATTATTATTATTATTATTATTATTGATAGTTTTACTAAGTTGCTAAGAGTGATAATGGTTATCTCCAGCAAGCACATTAGCATTCCACAGCTAACGCTGCAGTTTAGCCACCATCTCCCCATCCCCCCTTGGCAACGCATAGTAATTCTAAGTCCCTCAGGTTGGAGTCAGGCCCCCTGGAGGGTTTGAACTGCAGTATAGGGATCAATTGATCCTTCTCATATCTCCTCTGGTAACCCTAGGAAAAAGCCTGCCAGACCTAGTTGGCCAAGTAAGATAGCAATTTAAAATAAATATTACTGCTTTCTACATTTTCCCTGGTCTGAGTAGCTCCATAACTGAATGGATTTATGTAACGATTTTATGTTGTGAAGGAGGTAAATATCATAATTGCAGTTTTAAATGTAGGAATGAAATTACTTCCCTAGGGCTGCCACTTCTGTAGCAAAAACCAAATCAAGATTAGGCCTCAGGAGTTTTCAGTTCAAAAATCTGTTTTCTGTAGAGAAATTACCATGACAGTATATGAAACCCAGAAAGCTACCAGCAGCCTGACCAAAGGCTAAACATTCACAGAGATTTCTTTAAAAAAAAAAAAAACCTGTACAAGAAATACAATTTTCTGGGTTTTGGAGAAGTAGCAGTTCTTACAACAGGTGGCATTGGGAACAGATAACAGAAAAAATTGACATGAGAAATTTGAAGAAGTATTAAAAAGCAGTTATAAAAGATGATACTGCTGCAGAAACATTTTGAAATATTCTGTGCACACTTGAGAATAAAATCATAAAGAGGCTTTCAGACAAGTAATCTTACTTGTTCATTCATTCATTCATTCATTCAGTCATCATGTTAGGCTTTGCTCCACCTGTTTTCCTGTGCAAACTGTAAAAAGGTTGGCAGAACAATTAGCCCCTGGATTTCTGGGTAGAAGAAGAAGAAGAAGAAGAAGAAGAAGAAGAAGAAGAAGAAGAAGAAGAAGAAGAAGAAAAGCATGTCCCCTCAGTCATCTGATTGATCATCTGGTTTATTTTCTCTTCCTTTGTTATGGTGCCTCTTTACCCCTAGAGTTCACAGTGGGAGATTGAAAGGTAGCCAAATAGCCAAATAAAGGAGACAAACAATCCTAGTCTCCTTTGAATTCATAAAGAAGAGGTAAAGTAATTTGAAAATGCTGGCCTGAACAGAGTAATGCTTTTTTTTCCGTTTATTTTTTCAATTTTAGTGCAATGCAATATTTTGAACTTTTTAAAAAAAACAGTTGTATCAAGAAAAGCATCATTTATCAGCTTGGAAAACAGCATTGAAAGAGAGGTCAATAAGGAATAAAAGCTTTCTATTTGAGAGAAAGAGAGACACAATCTATGCTTGCTTTCATTTAACAGAACCAGAAGTGGAGGGTCAGAAAAGCTCTTGGGTGAACTACTTTCTCTATCTTCCTGTCTTCCTCTGGTGAAAGAGATATGCTGGAAAACTCAGATCCTTCCTTTTTTACCATGCCATGCAAATAAATTTCTCATTGTATGGTTAGAAATAAATGAGGACTATTGGATAGGTACTTCAGATTATGTGTATAGACCTTTTGGAGAATTCTTCATTTTGATGATATGTGACATGTCATCATTATGAATATGGATTCAGATTTAGCTCCAGAACTTTAAGTGAATTAAGGTTAGGATGAAGGTTGTAAATAAATATTGTAGAAGATAAGCAGAATATAGTTTGCTTTCCATGGGAAATAAAGCAAACTAATATTATATGATCCCTGAACCTCCAGGTGTTTACCTCCTCAGGTGATATATAAAGCAAGACTTTTTCCTAAACTCTTTTTTTTTCTTCCCCAAGAAAATTCTATAAATGTTTGAATACCTTTCATATTTCTAGGCAAAACTCTTTGAGAGAAAATAAATAGAAAGGAGTCTTCCCTGGATTCTATGGAGTGATTGTTTCAGCTTTGGCGAAATTAAAGAAGAAATGGACAAATGCATTCTAATACCTAAATTCAGATGGGATAAAATGATTAAAATGGAAGAAAATATGTGAAGACCAATCTGGGAAATGAGAGAAGGGTTTTGCAACATTAAACCAGCTATAAATAGGACAGCAAAGTGTGAATGTGTTGTGGGTTGAATGGGGTCCATACCAACCTCACCTTTCCTGGCTAAAAATGTAATTGGATTAATGATTTTGAGAGAGAGTGCTTCCCCTGAGTTATCTAATCTGGCCCTAAAAGTAGCCATCTGTATACTTTCAGGGCAGTCACACAGATCTACCATAGAACATGGCAGCTAGATAAGAACAGTGTTCTATCTACTTGAAAATCACTCAGAGAGTAAATTTTAAATGCACTCACTACAAAAAAAAAATGATTAGTATGTGAAGTTATATTTAAGTTAATTTTTGTCAAGTTTTCCAAATTAAAAAACCACAATGGCAGCATTACATGCACAGTTGGGATCAAAGTGTGAGAAACAGAAGTAAACACATGAGACGGTCAAGAGTGGGAAGCAACTGCCATCCATAAAGTTGACTGACAATGGGAGGAAAGAGCGTTGAAAGACCAGAGAACACTGGAACCATGGAGAAAGGAGCGCCTCTAAGAAGGTGGTGCTTGGGCAAGCACAGCTATTGCTAATACGCAGCAGCAAAGCTTGAAGGGAGAGGGGAAGAAGCTTGCCACTTCTCTCCCAAGCCTCTTGTGGGGCTTGCAGGGAGCCTGGTAATTGCACTTCACTGTCAGGTGCCAAGGGCAGTGCGGAGCTAGGCACAGAGAGTAGAGAGGGAGGGGGAACCATGGAGAACCTAGCTCACTTAGGTGAATCCGGCAGGTAATAACACCTTTGGAAAGTTTTGCTGTAGCCCCTAAAACAAATTCCTACCAAATTATGTATTAGTATTTTTATTATTTAGTTGGAAATTAAAGCTCAAAGGTGATTTGCCAGAGTAACCTAATCTCATGGTGCCTCTTGCAATATCTGCTCACCTGCATCAGCCTCTTGGCTCTTCCTCATCTGGAGCTTCCCACTCCTGACCACTCCTGATGGTCAGGAGAACTGACTATCAGCTCTGTCTGGCTACCCACTTGCACCTTGTTGTTCCTTTACTTAGGCATAGTCTGTTCCCCCATTTTAACCTACATGCCATGAGAGCCAGACTTGCCCAGCCACATCTTTTCAGTGTGGGATACACAGTAAGGATTCAGTAAGTGTGTTGAATGACTGACTATGGAGAAGCCTCAGTATTGGGACCCCTGTGTGCGTGGTTCTGAAGTCCCTTGTCTCTCCATACTCGAAGCATCCGTGGAAATGGAATGAAATGCAGAGTATGGTTCTGTAGAAGATCAACTGAAATCACACAGCAACATTAGCAAAGAACCATGTCAAAGAGGTGACTGGTATCCACCATCAAGATCATGCAATAAGGAAAAGTAAGCTGTTGCGTGCGCGCACGCGCGCACACACACACACACACACACACTCTCTCACGCCATCCTCCCATCCTCATCGCTCCTTGTAGGCTGTGTTTCCCTCGAAGAGGAAAAGCTGACATGTGCGTTCCAGATTCCTCACATTCACATCCGGATGAACAGAGGACACATCCACGCTGTGCACACAGATGGGGGCTTTGACGCCAGTGTGAGCTGTCTGTGCAAATCTCCCAGCCAGCTCCGAGGTGCCTGGGAGCCTCTCCCTGGAATGCTTCTCAAATACCAGTTTCACAGAAAGAGAAGCAACTTAGGGAATTTCAACCAAATCTGCTATAAATAACAGCATTGGGACAGGGAAGATCTCTGTTGTACTGGAATCTTCATTTTCCCCTCTTTTAAGTCTCTCTCTCTCTTTTTTTTTTTTTTTGGTACTTGTCATATAAAATGTCACATAGCATGCTATAGAACTAAAAACATTTTTTTGAGGAAGAATTCCTCCCTTAAAGAGGAAGAGACTTACTTCCCCTTTTTCTCTTTGAGTGTGCTCACGATTCATAGCATTTAAAATGGTAGACAGGGCCACACTGGAACTGTAGGCAAAGGCAGTTCCAGTTGCCACCTGTCTTCCTCAGTTTGGGCTGCTGTCACATATTGTCATAAACTTAACAGTAAACATCTTTCTCTCACTGTTCTGGAAAGTAGGAAATCCACGGTTGAGGTGCTAATAGATCCCAGACCCTGTGTCTGCTGAGGACCTGCCTCCTGGCTTGCAGAGGGCCATCTCTTTGTATCCTCTCATGGAAGAAAGCAGAACAAGGAAGCAAGTTCTCTTCTATCTTTTCTTTTTCTTTTGTTCCCTTTCATTTCTTATTTCTTTTTTTTCTATAATTTCATTGGCTCTGTTTAGGTATACATGACAATAGAATATAAAATAACATAATTATAAAGTATTGTTCTAATTTAGTCTCCAGTATTTCCCCTTCTGCCCTTCTGTTCCCTTCCTCCCACCCTTGCTTTAAAATACATATATATATATATATATATGTATATATATATATATATGTGTGTGTGTGTGTGTGTGTGTGTGTGTGTATCTATGTATTTAGGGAGAGAAAGGGATAGAGAGAAAGAGAGAATCAATTTGTTATTTATTTCCATCTGACATGTGTTTCTCCAACACTTAGTTGTGCTTGTGGTGCTTGGATTTGAACCTAGGTCCTTGTGCGTGGCAAACAAGCACTCCAACAACTGAGCCACCACTCCAGCCCCCCCCCCCATTTTTGTAGTTATACATGACAATAGAATATACAATGACACAATTATAAAAGAATGAAGTGTAACTGCTTCTAAATTCAATCACAAGTATTTCGCCTTCCCCTCCCTTTCACCCACCCTTGTTCTCTGTCCTGTACTAATCTTTCTGTTATTTACTAATAGTTTTTTTTTAATTAGTGTCTTGTTGATGTACATGTTGATGGGATTCACTATGTTGTGTTCATATACGAACTTAGGAAAGTTGAGTCTGATTCATTCCTCTAATTTTCCCTATCTCATCCCTCCTCCCTCTTTTTCCTTCCTGGTCCTGTCTGTTCTTATGAGGGTACTAATCACATTTTTCAGGCTTCACCCCCATGGCTTCCCAAAGACCCCACCTCCTAGAATCATCACAGTGGAGATTAGGGTTGCATTATATGAACTTGGAGCAGAGGGACAAAAATAAGTAGTTCATAGCACCAGCTGATCAAACTTGGTTGGAGAAGGAAGGCAGGATATTAGACGTAAAGAGGCAAGGCTTTCAACTCTCTGCAGCCATTTCTGAGTGATCCTGAATGGTCTGGTAATTATATTTTACATTTACTCAATAATAACTATCTTTATTCCACGAGGCAGATTAGGAAGCTCTATGATGTAAAGTCAGGAGGTGGACTTTGGTGTGCAGCCTGGAGGCGATGATCACAGATGCTTGTCCTGCTGGGGACAGCTTCCCAAGAAGGCACTCTGTTTCCTTTAATTGCTGTGTTAGTTTCCTGTTACTGTAAGAAATAACTGAGATAATCAACTTATATATGGAAAAGGTTTATTTTGGCTCATGGATTTAGAGGTTTCAGTCCATGGTAGATTGACATAGTTGCTTGTGGCCTGAGTTGAGGCAGCATGTCGTGGTGGCAGTTCTTGTCTTCACCTGCCACATCATGCTGAGGGTGCAAAGAGAAAAGGGAAGGACCTGGGGGTTCCAAGAGCCCATTCAAGGGCACACACCCAATAACTGGAAGACTTCCCATCAGCCCCCACCTCTTTTTTTTTTCAATTTCTTTTTTTAGAGAGAGGGACAATGAGAGAGAAAGAGAGCATTAATTTTATTTAATTTTTCATGTGGCCTCTGTTGTTCTAAGACTTCGTTGTGTATGTGGTGCTGGGGTTTGAACTCACATACACGCGCATGCCAGGCAAGCACCGTAACCACCAAGCCACTGATCCAGCCCACCTCCCACCTCTTAAATGTACCTCAGCCTCCCAGTATGTCACTCTGGGGGATAAGCCATTTACACACTGGCCTTTAGGGGACCTTCCAGATTATAGCAAACACATTTCTTCTGAAATGTATCTGATTACTTTTTGATTAAAATCCCTTCTTCCTGGGTCCCCTCCTTGTGGTTCAGGACCATGAAGATGGGAATCACTTCACCTCCATTAAGGTGTTTCACCAGTGAGCACCTGAAGTTTGTAACAGCTGCTTACTGGATATGTTGGCAACCATATCCAGGATCCTGATTTTTCAAGTGTTGTTGGCCCCCTGACTTAAAAGCTTCCAGGTTTACTGATTCCACAAATTATGGGTCAAAAATATTTGCAAAAAGTATGTCCATACTGAACACACACAGATTTCCTTTCCTTGTGACCATTCCCTAAACAATGTAGCAGAACAACTATTTGCATAGCAGTTACACTGTATTAGGTATTATAAGTACTCTAGAGATGACTCAAATTATGCTAAGATTGAAAAGGCATGAGCAAGTATCACACCGTTTTGTATTTGAACATTTGTGATTTCAGCAACTGCAGGGGTTCCTGAAACCAATCTCCTTCAGATATCAAGGGACAACTGCCTAGCATTTGCAGACCCAGAAGAAGGTGCCCATGCCCAGACAAAGAACTAGGAACTTAGTTTTGCTCCGTAGGATTACTTTGTGTATGTCAGGGCCCATTCTGCTGTTGGCAAGTGGACAAGCCTACTCAGATCCTCCCCCCTCGTTGAGGCAGGGCTTTCTTATGTAAATCTTTTGTAATTTACCTCACTAGACACCTATTGTTTTATATGGCCCCATTGTCTGGTTTGTTTTGTCCCTAGATGTAACATCTGTAATATGGACACTGCATTTTCTTGTCTCTACAAATGCAGACCAGCAAATGTTCATATACCGCCTAGTTTCAAAGTTTCTTCTCCCAATTGCAATGATCAGCTTTACTTCTGTGCTTTTCCACTTTTATGATTTAAGCATTTACTTCAATTTTTAAAATAATGCTACAGGAATAAAATCTTTACTAAGGCAGGCTAAAGAAATAGGATAAAGGCAATGTAAAATTATATCTTTTGAAGGAAAAAAATAAAAACTGTCTATTCAAGTAGTGAGAACAATTCGTTTATTTTTTTAAGAAGCAAAGAAATTCTGGTATACTAATTAAATTATTGTACCGAGAAAGCACTGTTCACAGCGGTATTAGAAATGTGGACTCTGACTCTTACTGGTTATTTAGCATTTGGCCATTTAATTTACATCATTAAGACTTGGTGTCTCCATGGGAATGCTTGGTAAGCAATGGGAATGGGAATGCTAATAATGAATGGGTTTGCAGCATAATATTATTGACAGGAAGTGCCGGAGCCCTTAGCACAATGCCTCCCATGTAGTAGAGTGAGGGAGTACCAGGAGCGACTATTGAGAATTTTAGGCTTGCGTTGTAATCCCGTCAAAGCCAGAACTTATAGTCATATTTCTGGAAGTTTACAAACTGTAATATTGAGAACAGGCCTCATTTTTTTTCTTTGAATAGAAAGCAGCACATTCAATATTCAAAATTCTAAAACTCACTTCAAAAATTGTCTTCGTATTATTTCCCATCCCAAAGGCATTCATGCTGAGAAGTCTCATCACCTTAGGACAGGCTCTGACACTAGTGTTCATACTTCCTGATGCCACTATGCCTGCACTGAGGCTGTGAACCATGTGACTATGGTTACACTGGGCAAGTGCTGCTGAGGATGAGGCATCCGGAGAAATAATGTACATTTTTATTCCTTAATCATTCTTCAATGCTGCAAATGTCAGTGTGAATTATGCATTATATAAAATAAAGAAGGTAGATTATTATTTCAGTATACTGCTGCATACACATTTTTATCTTGCAATATGAGATTTCTTGTTTTTAAAGACTTTAAGAACATAGTAGATGTCTCAAAGCACACAGTAGGTGTTTAATGCATGCTCATTAAATGAATGCATTGATAGCTGATACTGCATGCATTGTTCAGATTCTGATCACCACTATTTTTGTCTTATCACATATGAAAGTGGTCATGAAACAAAACCATTTTTCACATATCCTATATGCTACTTTGAATTCTGGCTTAATCTTTAGCACATTACACTTTTCCTAAACACACACACACACACACACACACACACACACACACACACTGTTTTTTAATGTAGTAGAATTCTCCTACTAGGGAGAAATGTAACCTTGGCACATGGAAATGATCATAAACTCTAATCTTGAAAATAATTCTAAGTTGATATTACTTGCTCTGTCCTATAGCTATAGTATTAACTTCAGCATGAATCGTATGTGGCTAGGATATAATGTTTAATATTGATTTTGATTTCATTTATTTTTTTTTCTTCTTGCCCTCCAGGCTGTGTCTTAGTTCCTGGCCTTGGTCTTAAAAGTAAGATAGATGTTAGGCATTATTATCTAGCAGGAGTGAAAAATCAATTTTATCTTCTGGAAGTTCATTCCCATTCTCTGCCATGGCCATGTAGAAATAATGGAATAAAAGTAGACTAACATTTCCTTTTAAAAGGGTATAATGCTGTTCTGACTACCCAAAAATTTTTGTTTGAACTGATGTGTATTTTCTGATGATAAACACGTAATGAGTTGTGAAAACCTTATAACTTGCTTCTTCATTGTGTAAATATTTCCACAAAATGATCTCTTTAAGGCTTTGGTCACATTTTTTAAAAAGTTATTATTAAAACTAATTTCAGATTTTCATAAGATTTGCAGATGATGCAAAATTACCATATCCACCTTGTGCAGCTTTCCCTAGTACTAACATCTTACACAACTACAAGTCCACTTAACACTGATGCCACATTCCAATCTGACTTTCAGACTTCATTCAGGTCTTTATAACATTTCCACTAATACCTTCTGTTGTTGTTTCAGAATCAGATCTGAGATACCATGTTGTCTTAAGAATATTTTTTTAGAAATATATATTTGTTAGAAGTGAGAATTTAAATGTAACTGAACATCTAATAGTGGAAAGTATTTTGATCACGTAAATCTTTTAGGGTGGCCAGGAAAGGATCAACAACTAGGTGAACAGAGTAAAAGTCCATTGGAATGGTTTCCAAACTCACTGTCAAGACATAGGTGCAGTTCAATCAGGGGAGCAATATCACAGGCAGATGACTACTGAAAATAAGGTATTGGAGACTGTAAATGTCTTATTTATTTATACATTTGACTAAACAAATATTATTTTTATATTAACCCTACTCACATTAATTTTTTTTTGTTATGAGAGGAAAGGTGATTGTGTTACAACTATGAGCTCAAAATTTCTCTTAGATCTAATTGTGCTTATTACTTACTTGAGTCCTTACTTGAAATGGAATAGTAACCCCTGTTCTGTCTCTAATTAAATACACACCAAATTCTTCATCATACTCATTATTGAATTAGTGTCCAATATCATAGGAAATTATCTGAAAATCATTTATTTAATTTTTAAAATTATTTCTAAAGTATTGATTGCCACTCAACTGGATTCAGTATAGACTTTTGAGAATCTAGTAACTTATAAAGATCTGTTTAATAGGAAACCATGTTATAAAATCTTACCTTCTCTTTTATTTGCTTTTTGTGTTAGAGAACATGTTGATTGATACCACTGGGTTTGGTACATATAAATGGTTTCATATTTGCCATAGTACTTCTCCCAAATTTCCTTCTTCCTTCTTTCCTTCATTCATAACACTTTGAGTATTTAATACAGTTCAGGCACTGCTAAACATTGAGGAAAAGAAGATGGATAAGACATAGCTTTTCTCCTTTGCTCAGAGTTTCGTGAAAGTAATAAATTTGAAATCAATAAGAGGTCTTAAATAACCATTTTAAAAGTTAATTTTTACACTATAAGTTTCTTATTCTGTTTAATTAAGAGTAAAGGGGTGCTTTAATAGGAGGTGCTATTCCCCATCATTTTATAATATTTCCTATTATTTTGCAGTATTTCCCCCTTTTGTTCCATTCCTTTCTCTTCCCTGCCTCCTTTTATTCCTTCAAAAATGAGCCTAGAAGAAATAACAAGCTATTATTAGAAGACCAGGCAGTAAGTACAAGGGTATGGTAATTCCAAGTAGATAGAGCCCCAAATTAATATATAGGGGAAAATGCACGTGATAATGTGAAATAGAAATGGTGTGGAAGGACTACATGGTGGAACATTGTGTGAGAGAAGAAAAACAATGAAATCAGAAATTATGCTATCAGGTTTGAGGCTCCAACCTCTGAAGATCATAGTGATTGGACTAAAGCAACACAGAGGAGGTTGAGAAGATGAAATGCATTCCACAAGAGAGGAGAAAGGGATGTGCCTGTGAACTGAGCAGAAGTAAAATGTTGAAGGAGATGCCAGACCTCTGATGCTGTAGACCTTGCTCATGGGTATGATAGGGAGCATGGCATGTGGACTGGCATGAGAGCAAAGGTAATGCATTCTACCTGGGTGGGTTGACACTAATGTTTTTGTAAGACACCAGTTAAGGTAGAAGCCCATGAGATGGGTATAAGAAAAAATATTTGGAACCTTTTAGCATTTGACTAGAGTTGAACCTATGGTCCTAAATGGAATCATAAACTCAGAAATAGATGAAAAAGGAGCAAATGGGGCATAGCAACATTTAATAAATATGCAGAAGAAGAGGAGTGAATCAAGAGAACATGAAAGAAAGGCCATGGTATAAGTGAAAGTGTAAAAGCCAATGTCTAATAAAAGCCTTTCAGAAAATAAGGTGGGAGAGAATCTTGGTATAAACCAATTTTAAAAAAAAAATCTCATATTGGACCAAGTAAGGGCATGGCCACACATAATCTAGGACAACCATAGACATGTAGGGGGAAAGGAGGAGGGAAGGGACAGGTCAGGGAAGAGAGAGGAAGGGAGAATAGGGTGGGATCTAGGGAGACAATCAACAATATAGTATACTCTTTACCTCCCTGAGAATCCAATAATACTCGTGCAATCATCTAATTCTGGAAAATTCACATTCTAAGCATTCACATCACTTATAGGGGCAAAATATAAAAGAGTCAAGAGACTAGGAGGTGGGTGATGTGGGTGTAATTCTGGTTTGAGAACATATTCCTAACACAGGTTGCTTTATATGCTTTTATGATTTTACAATAACTCCACTCCTTAATAATAAAAAAACAATTCCACTCATCAGGCAGGTTAAGAAAGATGAAGACTAAACAGAGCAGAGCTGAGAAGTTGGTTTGTTGGTCACATTACTAAGAGTAAGTGGAAGTGGTGGACATGGGGCAGGTGTGAGTTTATAGGAGGCTGCTGAATGATAAGGCAAGCAATGGCTTAGTTTGTCTGATCTTTTACTTTGTTTTTGTTTGCTTGTGTTTTGTTTTTGAGTAAAAAAGAGCCTCCTTCTGTTCATGAGTTAAGGAAGAGCTTCCTCTGAAAGAGAAAGGTTTAAGATACAGAAGAGAGAGAACCACTGGTGGAGGACATTCCCCCCAAAAGCCTGAAGATTCTGTAAATCTAGACCCAAAATGAAAGGATTAGTCTAGGAGAGGAGCAAGATCATTCTTTTCCTTGGATGTCTAATGGATAGAAATAAAAGACAGAACTTTACAAGATGCCCCTGGTGAAGATCTAAAGGGAGTTCTTGACTCATGACTCTGTTGTCTCTATGACTTAGCGGCATCTTTAGATGCGCAGCATCATGCAGGGGAGTGTAACTAAGTAGGTTGAGATGAAAGTCCAGAATATAAGGAGAATGGCAAAGCAAAGGGCTGAAAAGAGACATGGAAGGTTCAGCAGAAGCTGGAACTTATCTACGTATAGGAGTTGTACTCTATTGTTTCATATCCATACATTCCACTTATTCTATATCTATAATTTCAACAATCAGTTCTTAGTAGGAATAAATAAAATTCTAAGGTGTGAATGTTAAGAAGATACTAGGGAAATTCAGTGTGTTGTGGGTGTAAGTAGGGTTATGGACCCGTATCTTGAAGGGATGGAAAAGATAATAAATCTAGGAGAAGGAAATAGATTGGTATAAAAGGAAGAAGTCAATAGAGAGGACCATCATGGCTGGATTAAATGGTGGGATTGACTACATAATTGACAGGCTGATTACTTTAACTTCATATGTGCTCTGTTCACTTACTTTGCCACGTTGTGAAGCTTTTAGCTACACTCCAGAACTATGGGTGAGACTGTGCACAAGAAAATGAGCTTTATTCTCTTTTGAGTAAAAAAAAAAACAAGATTAATGATACAATGTCTTCCTATTATTACTCTACAGAAATAGTGTGTAGGAATGAGGTCAACTGAAGGGACCTGCTGAAAATGAGCATGCTACTATTTATTGTCTCTTTGGATGAAAATCCAATTTCATCTTCTATCAGAGATCAAGCTACTGCTATTTTATGGTAAACACAGAAACTGCCTTACAGAAAATTACTATTTTAACAGGTGCAGTCTTACACTCAACAGTGATTTTAAAATTGCCTTCATGACTAGTATTGTGCTCATGTCACCCATCTAAATAATCTCCATGGAAATATTCTTATACATAAGCATCATTAAATAGTATGCTTACATTAGGTTTAATCACAGAGCATTCATGAAAACATTTCTGTCTAGATGAACTTTAACCACTTAACATATTTATCTTGTTTATTTTTATTGCTGATCAAGACATCACATAGAAAAATAAATTGAATTATTTATAAAGAGAAGGAAAAAGAACCACAACAACAATTTATGAAATGTTAATATTATTAATACTATGATTTGAAGAAATCTCTTCATGTTAAAACAAAAAATGAGGAAAGTGTCTGCCAGGTACAAGGCTTTGTGATAGGTAGTGGGTAAGTCATCTGTTTATAGTACAGAAAAATAACTCTTCTGTAACCAATTCTGAAGTGTTAGCTCTGGCAACAGCAGCAATTCGCTTGTTCACCATGAGATCACATTTGCTAGAAGGTGTCCTCTGAAGAGCCAGGGCATCACTCTTTCCCCACATGTACTAATATAAGACAAGTGAATCCTGGCACACGGTGAATATCCAAGCAATATTTGTCGGATGCAGGAGTGAATGGTTGAGTGTTGATCTTGCACAAGGAATATTTAGGTATTCTCAATGTTTATTTACTAGTGTAAGTACACCGAATAGCACATCTACATAAGAACAAGGAAAATACTTAAAGCAAGCTACTCTACCTGGCTACTTAGGGTCATGTCCACAGAGAAAGAAAACTTGTGTCATTATTTTCTCTAACCTCTGAATGAAAATTTACATTTTCTGCAATTATGAATGTGGAAAACAAACCATGGTAACATTAGTACTGTGAGTTTATAATCAATGAAAATCATAAAGCAAAAACTACATTACAGTTGTTGCCGGTATTTCAAAATGCTAGAGTGCTCATTACTAATTTGAAATTATGGTAGTTATTAGAGTTACTCCTAAGTATCATTCCTATAATGCTTACAATAATGAACTGGTATTACTATAAAATATTTAGCTCTTTTGATAACTGAATTACTTCTATAATTGGTTTTCTTTCCGAGTCTCCACATTTTACTTTATGCTTTTAAAAACTTTGCTCCAACCAAGTTGGATAGGTATTAATATAGATTATGTGCAACAATAGCCCAAAACAATTCCTCCCGTCCTTCTGGATGCATTTCTTTGCAATTTATCTTGTCACCTCTCCCGTTTAGGAACAATGTTTATTCCCCCGTGGGTCTGGTCTGGCCTTGGTACATGATTAGATAAAGAGAATCCTACAGATGTGATGTGAATTCTGAGCCTCAGCCTTGTGCAATCTCCCTTGTCAGGATCTTGTTTGCCCAAGTCCTGCCAGGTGTAGAAGTTAGGGCTCATCTTCTATAGGATGGAAAACAGTATGGAGTAAGGAGCCCTGCGGATGACCAGGACCAACACCAGACATGTAAGTGAGGTTGTCTCATGCCATCCAGCTTGATGATGGCATCACAGTATGACAAGCCCAGGTAAGACCAGCAGAAGATCTGACAGATGAAGAAAGCCCAGGTTGTCAACCTACACAATCTTGAGCAAATAAAGGTCTGATACTTTTGGACCACTGCATTTGGGATGTTTTACTAGACATCACTGCACAACTAAAACAGGCTAGGCTGTATCTCACAGCCCACCGTGTCAAGGGTCCTGCAAATGAAGATGATGTGCCCTTGTCAGATGCTATGTACTGGCCCTGTGGCTATATTTTTATTTCATGATAGTTTGAATGGCTTCCCATTTGTGTAGCTCTTGTTCTCATATTTTTCCTTAAAAAATTCTGTTAATTTTACTGTTTAGAAATTAATAAAAAA
This sequence comes from Aplodontia rufa, assembly GCA_004027875.1. Classification (NCBI taxonomy): domain Eukaryota; kingdom Metazoa; phylum Chordata; class Mammalia; order Rodentia; family Aplodontiidae; genus Aplodontia; species Aplodontia rufa. Next base: position 13,440 of record PVKS010008535.1, on the reverse strand, counting down.
GAAAAAAGTGAAGCAATTATATTTGTGTTGGGATTAAGATCTTGAACTTAGGTTTTTAGTTTTTTAAATTTTATATGATTTGATTATTTTATAAATTATTTTAGCATATTCCACTTTCATAATTTTTCTTCAAGAATACATGCAAGAGCTTTGTATTGTGAATATATTACAATTTCTTCACTTCATCCTCCTCTTTTTATTTTTATTTTTTGTGTGTGTGTGTGTGTGTGTGTGTGTGTGTGTGTGTGAGTGTGCTGGGCATTGAGCCTAGAGCCTCATATAAGCTAGAAAAGCACTCTACCACTGAGCTACAACCCCAGCTCTAACAGGGGTGTTTTACATCCCACAGTTTTAGACCTATATTAACAATTAATTTCTAGACCTATAAATTGTTAGTTGGGTAATGAGATAAAAATCACACTTTAAATAGCATCTTCATGTCTAGTAAGAGACTCTGGAATAGTAAGAGTTAAGGATCATAGAGGACAAGGCAAGGGAATATTAGGGAAAAAAAGGAGGATTTTTCAAGACTGCTGAAAGATCAAATTAAATGAAAGCTGAGAATGCTCATTGAATCAAGGGAATTAAAGGTCATTGGCAATCTCAAGAGCTGGTGGAATGCTGAAGAACAAAACATACTACAGAGAAAAGGAAGAGCAGGGAGACATGAAGTATGTACAACTTTTTCCAGAAGTTTGACCACAAATAACAATTATAAATAATGTTTATGGAGCATTTGTGACAGTGCAGAATGTACACTTGGTATATCATGTGCATAACCTCAGTGAATCCCTGCAGTATACCTGTGAACCAGTTACCTATGTGTTTATTTGTTTACAGGTGAGAATCCAGAGGTTCAAGATCACCAATATAGTAAATGTCACAATCAAAATTCGAACCTATTGATTCCAAAGCTCAGGTTTAGAGTATGAGTCTGTCATGGCTGCATCACAAAGGTGGTAGCAAAGCATGGTAGCAGAGAAGGTTGAAGGAGTTGGGTTAGGTTTTTCAGTGTCTAGAGAAGGAAGGATTTGCACATGTCTCAGAAGGGGTTATTGGACATGCAGAGGAAGTAATTGTCACTTTACTACAGGTATCATCATTAGTTAGATACTTTCTGAGAGGTGAGGAGGATGTGATACTGTGTACTCATAGAAAGGGACTGACTTTGAAGAAGAGGAGGGAATCCACTGAAAGGCAGATAAAGGGAGATGGAAGCAGATCTAGGAAGATTTGAGATTTTAGTGCAGAACTCCAAGTAGCCACCTTTTTAATACACTGTATATTTTGTAAAGTAATTTAGAGGACCATCCATTTAAAGATGGAGAATGGGTAAGATAAAATGTGTAAAGTCTCAAAAATGTTTGAAGTCATTGTGGAGAGACAGTGTTGTTGGAAGCCATGGTGAGATGGCTAATCAGTCTGGAGGCCTGTTTGAGGTTGGGACACTGTTTTTATAACAGTAGCAAAATGCCATTCTGTGAGGTTTTTTTCTCCCTGTACTCATAGCTTCAAATTGGCCTGGAGAAGTGAAAGCTTAACCCATTCAGGTTGGAGATTTCTTCGGGCAGGTGTAAGGAATTGAGGAAGAGGTTAGGGATTTACGTAATTGGTAAGTGAGGGGGATTAAATGGGTGTGGAGAGACTTGACTTGGGCCTTGCTGATGGATGGGAATTAGAACAGTCATCTGATGAAGGGTCTAATAATATACTCAGTTGAATGAAGCACCTACAGGGAAGCAAGCATTGTGGAGGTGGAGTCATTTCAAACCATGGTGAGTTTCAGTGGGCATCGTGGGAGGAGAAGTAAGCCACGGAAGAAGAGGTGAGTGTTTGAGAACTCAGGGTTCTGATGTGTTGCCCATGTAATGCTATACAGCCATGGAGGAGGTAGAGAGGAAGACAGTAGCCCAGACAGAGCTGAATGAATAATGAAGAGGAACATGAAGCACATGTATCAATGACTGAGAGCCGTCCCATCAGGAGTAAGGGTGGGGAGCTACACCAGCAATTGGGTGGTCCACCTGACATGAGTCAATCCAGAACATCTAAGTTGTAGGAGCAAGTTCAGACCATGTTGGATAAAATTCAGGAGCAGGAGTGTGTGCTCACAGTCAGCTTAAGCTCAAGTATACATGTATAGATGATTTTTCCACTTTTTGGTGGATATTCCAATGTCCTGATGAAATAATCCAGAAGAAAAATGAGTTATTAGAGAGTGCATAAGAGTGAAGACTCTCCATGCATTTTGGGACTAAAAGCCAAGTGGGACTAGATTTTTTTGCCAGGCATGCTCAAGGACCCGGGTTGAAATCCTAGCACCGCATACACAACTAAGTGTTGGTGAAAGAAAAACTAGATGAAAAAATGGGTAAAATTAATTCTCCATCACTCCTAAAAAAATAACAACAATGACAAAACCCAAATAACAAAAGTCAGTGCAATCATTCAATTCTGGAAAAGTTATAATCATGGCTATTTATGACTTTTATAGGGGTGTAATATAGAAAAATAAAGAGACTAGGGTGTGGGTAATGTGGCGAAAACTATAGTTTAGGACCAAATACTTATCATATTGTCACTTTATATGCATTTATAGTTGTATGATAACTGAACTCTTTACTAAAATAAAAAATAAATAAAAAGTAAAGAAAAAAAACAAGTCAAGTTGAATGGGCTTCAGGATTTGGCAATGACTGTGAAGAACTATTCAGTCTCTGGAGCATTGATTAATCACATAGAATTTAGATATAACCTGAACAGGAAGGAAGTCTGATGGCTATATGATGGGGCTGAGCATTTCTTGTCCTTTTGCTCTGGGTGGGAGCCTAGCAGCTATATAGCATGTGTGGTGCTATAATACACAATGTTGCAGGGCAGCAGGAAGCAGGCAAGCTCAGGTCACCTGCAGAGCCAGCAACGGAATGACCTAAGTGCTGAGGGTCAGGATCTCCCTTGAGCTGGTGTTTCATGTCTTGTCGGTGCTCCCAGCAGCCTGGGTGGTCAACAGCTGTGTAAAAAATATGCCACCATAAACATCCTTCCACATCTCTGTTTGTGTACATTTCTAATTAATTTTCTTAGGATATACAGTCCCAGAAAATTAAATCTAATATTAAAGGAAATGGGTAACTTTTAGAGGTTAGGATGCATATTTCAAATTTTTAATTATGAGGTTTCTATTTCTTTCCATTCCCAATTACCATGAGAGATCTCTTTCCTACTCTCCTCTCCCCCAAGAAGTTTTAAAAAGTTTAAGTTCACTACCAGTGTAGTAAGCAGACCCTGGCATCCTACTGTTCTTTTATTTTTGCATTTCTTACTAGTAAGTTTGAACAAGGATTATTTGTATTGCTTTTGTGTACTAATTGTTTTTTTCCATGTTTTGTTGATCCTCCTATTGAAAATTTTGGTCTTTTATTTATTTTTTGCAAGTCTTCTTTACATAAATGTAAGCACTTTGCCTGCTATAGAAAATAACATTACCAGGTGCTGGAGTGGTGGCTCATGTGCTAGAATGCTTGCCTGGCAAGCACGAGAGTGCTGGTTCCAATTCCAACACCACATACACAACTAAGTGTCAGAGCAATGAAGGCCACATGAAAAAAAAATCTAAGTAAAATTGATTCTCTATTTCTTTCTGTCTCCCTCACTATCCCTCTCTCTTTAAAATAACTGAATAAATAAATAAATAAATATCCAATTTATTGTTTTCCTATGCTTTTCTTTTTTATGGTTTTGACCCATAAATATTTTGGATTTTATTGTGAAGAAACATTATCTATTTATTCTCTCAATTTCATTCTCAGGCTTTTTTTTTTGGTCTATAAAGTTAGAGATTGGTCATGCTCTAGAATTTAACCAGAAACACGTAATTGCAGGGCATCGGCTAGCTTTTATAAACTTATGGCATCTAAAAGTGAGTAGGACTCTTTTCTCAGCAACCTGTTTTAGGTGTGTTTTTTGGATATTCAAAGCTATGGCCCGAATCTGGCTTGAGATCCTGGTTGTCTGCTGTGAATGCAACAGGTGTTTGGCAAAGCATCACCAGCCCTTGACCTCTTTAGGAGTCTTCAGAGTAGAGGGATGGCAAAGCATTTTGGAGAAGGTTGAGGGAAGTAGAGGAAGCAGGAAAGCTTGAGTCCCTCAACTATTCAGGGTGAGACTTTAAGGTTAGTTGGACCAGAGGAAAACAGCATGCGAGAATCTTCCCTGTGAGCAGGAGCTAAGTGGCATTTGGAAGCTAAAGAAGCAAAGAAGGATTTGGCATGAGATTTGGCACGTTGCAGGCTTTCAACCCTGCACTGTCTTGTATGCTAGTCATGTCCCCATCCCAAGTTATTTCTAACAGTGTGGATTAGTAAAATCAGTCCTGATGAAAATATATGAGAAGTGTCATTCTACGGTTAATTATTGCTGAATTTAATGATTTTGAACATATGTCATACTGTAGTTCAGATATTTAATTCCAAGCATGTTTAAGTTCTTCTGTAATCTATTCATTTAAAAAGTCCCCCAAAGACAAGTTGAAAATTATATTAATGATTCACTTAAATATTTCTTATGTATTTGGTTTAAAGAAAAATTTGCCTCCAACCATCATCTCAAAATTTTGAATGTATGGTGTGAATTTATCATGAATGATGCCCAGAGTGTTAGGTAAGGATGCAACTTTGTCTTCGGGAATACATAGAAGAGGGAAGAAAGTATGAACCACCAGCATGACACCCAACAAATCCTATTTCCTTATTGATGTTAAAACAACATTGGGTGTACAATAAATCCTTGCTGGATAACTTCACCTGGGTCTTTTGAAGTGGAACACTCAGGCTCCTTCACATCTTTGAGATTTCAGATCCCTGACTTGGTCTTAACACTACCCAGGTCACTTAGCTCTGCTTTGGACTCAAGGTTTATAAATCTTTTGCAGATGACCTTCTGGATAAGCTAAAAACCACTTCAGCAACCAGCCGTGTTCTCAACTAGACCTTCCAGGAAGTGTTAAAAGGTCCCCCTCACCTTGGAGTTCATATTTTGACTGGAATATCAGATAAATGAATGGGGGAAAAAACCCCAAAACACAAAATAAAACAGAACTCTGCAAGTAGAGCTCAGTGGTAGCGTGCTTCCCTGCCATTTAGAAGGTCCTGAATTCAATCTCCAACAATAAAAAGTAGAAAAATTAAACAAAAAACCCAAGATATTGAGATAATTGCTATGGTGGAGGAATATTCAGAGTTCACAGTGTTCAAATTTCAGAAGAACACTTCAAGATAGGGACCTTTATGAAATGTGCAGTGTTTTGACGTTGATCTGTGTGCTCTTAGGGTAGGTGTTGTGCTTGTGAATTTTATCTACAGGAATGCCAGGGAGCTTGAGGATCTTTTATGTACACATAGTCACAAACCTCTGCACAGGCGACATCCTCAGGGAAGGAACAATTACTTCCTCTTACCCATCACTGGGTTCATGTCTGAGGCTCCCATAACAAAAGATAGACTACAAGAGAAAAACACACAAACACAATATATGTTTTACATGTTGGGGTAGTCTTCCAAACTGAAGAACAAAAAAAAAAAAGAAAAAACAACCCCATAGAAACCTGTTCAGTTTTATGCATGGGGTTGATGAGGGGTAGACAGTTTTTGGAGAGTATTATCAAACAAGAAGAGGTGTGGTCTAATGATAAGACACTGAAGGGAACTTACAGAGGTCTATTGTTCAGAACCATCTCTGGGATTTTGTGTCTTTAGAGATAAAGATAGTCCTTGATCCAGAGAGTTGAGGGTACCTTTACAATGTAATCTTATGGCTTGCTTCTGGGCTAAAGAGTGAGGAGAAGTTAAGACAGATTGTTAGAGTTTGAGTTACAGTGCCCCCCAAAGTCTCACGTATTAAATGCTTGTTCCTCAGGTCATAGCTCTATAGGGAGGTAGTAGAAACTTTAAGAGGCAGGGCTTAGTGGGTGATTTAAGGTCATTGGGGGTGTGCACTCAAAGAGAATTATGGGATACTCCTCTCCCAGCCCCTTTTCTTTTCCACATTCTGGCCAGGAGGTGAAAGATTTGCTCCCCACAGTCCCCATCATGTTGTGCTGTCTCACCATAAGTCCCCAAACAATGGGGCCAACTGACTGTGGACTCAAATCTCCAAACCTGTGAGCCAAAAATAAATTTTTTCCTTTTTAAGTTGATTGTCTCAGGCATTTTATTACAGTAACAGAAAGCTACCTAGCACAGAGAACTTTCTGCTTCTGTGGTTTCTCAAATGCCAAGATGTCATGTTTGGGGGTAGAAAGTCCTTTAACTCATCACAGAGAATTCCAGCGCTGGCAATGTCAAAAGTCCTAAGCTCATTTATTTTTATCTCTACTTTAGCACTTCCCCTTCATTTCTTATTTCTGGGCTTATTTTTAAAATTTCTTGGATTTTATGCTTCTTCCTAAAGAAGATTTTGCCCTAGCAAATTTAATGTTTGGAATGCTATTAAGTCTAGAATATTTGGGACTATCTACTTCTGTCTTTGTTTCTATGCATCCCAGATCCTCTCTGTGGATTCCAAGCTCAGCCTGACTTTAGTCCATTGATTAGATGTCCTAATGAACTCTTTTATTGTGTATTTAAAAAAAATCCTGATTTTTTTTTTTTGGTTGGTAATCCTTAAAATAGAAGAAAAATTCTGCAGTCACTTGCAAAAGTCTTAACAGTATTAATAGAACACAATCAGATAAGGGATGGTGAGTAGGCGCTTGTGAAAGGTATATTTCAAAACTGTGATAGGAAGAGCTATAACTGTGTACATGTGCATTTGTGTGTGTTGTGTAAGTAGAGGTGGAAGGGCATGGTTTGAACAAAAAGGTGATTGCTGCCAAATCTCTATGAATCAGCCTTCAGCTCAGTCTGAGAGTCTGGGAGTGTCAGACAGGGTCGGCGACCTGGTTCCTCCATGAGCTGTACAGAAAGATTGATCCTTTGCAAAAAGCTGCGCAGCTTGAACTTTCTTTAACTATCTGTAGCAAGTTCGTTTGCCTCATTTTCACCAAAACAGAAGGCGGAAATGAAGTCACTGATATGTTCAATCAAATACTCTGCATTCATTTGGTGTTAAAGATATTGCAGAAACTCCATATCGACAGGGCAAGGGGTAAAATAAAGATGAACTCCAGCAATACCGTGCTGGAGTGGAATTGAAAGGATATAATGGAAGTGGAAATTAGTTTTCATTTTCAAAAAGGAAAAGATTGTTTTCAGTGAAAGCACAAATATCATTCATGAATGAAGTTTTATGCATGTTAGAAGTTTCCAAATCTAAAATAAAATATATGCTTCCCAAGAATATCATGGGAAACTACACTTTAATAACCCTATTCTTTCCTAATAAATGCTTATTCCCAAAGTGTATCATACAAAATGAGACAATAATGTGCAGCCACATGCACATTATTTATTTATTTGTTTTGTAGGATAAGGCTCCTTCTCCTAAGGCTTGATGAATTAACAAGAGAATCTGAGTTTCCTCGATTCTGTGATAAATCCAGCACACATCTTGCATTCGTGAAAAATAAATCATGCTGTTCTTTATGTGCTATTCTTCAACTCTTAAAGGAGCTGTAAATTTTGAAAGAACTCCTGTGTCAGGGTAAAAGACTACAGTTTAACAGACTAAAACATATGTTAACCTCTTTACACTCAACTATTTGCCTTTTAATGAAAAAAGAAATAATGCTAATTTAAATCTCACCATGGTAAATTTCTGAGGAATGGATTTTCCAAAGAACTGAGACAAATTTTCTTAAGGCAGGAATTAACCAATTAAAAGCAGAATTTAAACAATTACACTCTTATGTGCCAGAACAGGTACCAGGCATGTTTATAATTATTACCTTATTTCGAACCTACCACTAGATCACTAGATACGTATTATGTGGATGTGATAAAGAAATTTAGCTCAGAAAGGCTAAGCAACCCACAATTACACAACTATTCAACTCTAAGTCTTTGCAAGAAATGTTAATTATTTTAATGGTATCATTCAACAATGCATTTTACACTTCAATTTTGGTAAAAGAGATTGTAAGCATAATTTAGCTTGTTTTTTGATGACTCAACCCACCATTTCAAGAAGTTGCTGGTTGTTTTTAATATGCTGATGACTGAAGAGGAAAGGGGTATGTTATGTGTAACTGCTTTCACACAAAACCATCCCAGCTTATTTCATTTGGGGATTCTAGCAGCTGATTTTAATGGTTCTCTTTCTTCCTTCTCTCTCAGACCATTAGCTGTCATTTTGCTCTCAAACATTGGCCATTAGCAATAAAAACTGTCCTGCATGAAAATTCTGCTTGCGATCTTGCATTTACTGGAAATAAACAGATGCACAGCATTGTGTATCAGTGCGAGGGTAAATAGATACTGAGTAAAAGCAACAGTGCAGATTTCTCCTTTGCAACAAGTACGTGGTGGAGATTGCATTGCTTTATTGCTTTTCAACTCTCAGGTTCCTTTACTTCCTTGATAAGTTTTACCGAATGTGACCCATGGAAGTTTTATAGTTCACCTTCAGTCTCATTCTTTTTTCTTTCCTACTCCTCTTGCCCATTCCTTCAGTAAGTGACCCTGCATGCTTTTTCGGAGAACCCCAGTGTGGTGGACTCACTGTTGTTTTCAACTTTATATTTGTCATATGAGCTCCATCTGAATGAACATGAATTCTATAGAATTTTCAGTGCTTATTTTTTCATTTGTTTCTGTAAAGACATACTTGAAATCAAAGAAGCTAAAACTGCATCTCCTACAGCAAATGATGATGGCTACTTTCTGGTGGATTTCTACCTAAGATAGCAGTTTTCATGTATCATCTCATTTAACCCTCATGATAAGATTGAAGGTGAATGCTATTATTTTCATTTTAGAGATGGGGTTAGATTCCATAAAATTAAGTTTTCAGATTTCTTTTATAGGTTTTGGTGGATAGAATTGGAATTCATATGTAGAGTTGCTGAACTCTAAACTTATAATTGTTGTACTATGCCAATCTACGAATGCACACTTATTTAGTACATAGGTATGCATACATATGTTGAAATGCTATGTATGGTTTATATACTTGTATTTTGCATTTATAGTATATGAATGTCTTTGTTTAGAGATGTGTGTGTGTGTGTATACACAGAGATTTTATGGAGGTTCATATCCAGATCAACACAATTAATTCAATAATGCAGTCAAGTGACTCACTGAACATTTGGTTTCTAAGTGCACATGAAAGTTTTGTTTACACTGCACTGTAGACTATTAAGTGTATGATGACTTTATGTTTAAAAAATGATGTGTGTGTAGCTTGACTTTAAAATACTTTATGGCTCAAAAATGAGAATGATCATCTGATGCTTTGGTGAGCTACAGGTTTTTTGCTGGCAGAGAGTCTCTCTTCACTGTACATGACCATTGAATAATCATGGTGATGGTTCATTTTAAAAAAGCCCATAATGAAGTTTGCCACAATAATTGACTTTTCTTTCTTAAAAGTTTTCTGTATAATATCATGCATTTGATAGCATTTTTCTTATAGTAGAATGTCCTTCACTGTTAGTTCCCTCAAACTCAGCCCCTATTTCATCAACTAATTAATGTAATATCCTAAATCCTTTGTAGTCATTTCAACAATATGCACTGCATCTTCACCAAGAGTAGATTTCTTCTAAAGAAACTTTCCTTGCTCAGCCATAAGAAGCAACTATTCATGCACTAATTTTATCATGAAATTTCAGAAACTCAGTGGCGTCTTAAACTTCTAATTTTAGCTCTCAAGCTATTTACATCACATCTACAGTTATTTCTTTCACTGAAATCTTGAGCCCTTCAAAGTCAGCAATGAAAATCGCCATCCACTTGTTCAAACCTCCTGTTAATGATATATTGACCTTCTGCCATAAGTTACAACTGTTCTTAATGGCATCTAGAAAGGTGAATCCCTTCAAGAACGTTTTCAATTTTCTTTGCTTATACTATCATAGGAATCATTATGTATAATACTTATAGCCTTAAAAATGTACTTGCTAGAGGCTGGAGAGGTGGTCAGTGGTTACAGCACTTGCCTGGCATGTGTAAGGATGCAGGTTCAAACCCTAGCACCAAGTTCGTGTTGGAGCAACCAAAGCCCCATGAAAAACTAAATAAAAAATTGATTCTCTTTCTCTCTCACTGTCCCTCTTTCTAAAAACCTGTACTTGCTAAATTATGACTTGGAAATAAAAATTACCCCTTTATCTGTGGGTTACAGAATGGATGTTGTGTAATGAAGCTTGAAAACAAGAGAAGTCTCATTGTACATTTCCATCAGAGCTCTTTGGTGACCAGGTACATTGCCAATAGGCAGTCATATTTTGAAAGGAATCATTTTGTGTATGTGAGCAGTAGGTTTCAACTGCTTAACAAATTAGTAGATCCAGTTGTTCACAGACGTTCTATGATCCAGGCACAGAAAGAGTAGATTTAGTATAACTGTTAATAGCCTTAGGAGTTTTGGAGTGCTAAGTAAGAATGAGTTTCAATCTAAAGTCATCAGTGTCATGAGGTTCTACCAAGACATTTGAAACTCTGAAGCAGATGAAAATCTCTTGTGTCGTGCCTTACCTTCGTCAATGATTTCAGCTCGTTCTTCTGCACTTCTTATTGAAGCTTTGATGCCAGCATTTGCTTCTTCATCTTGTGCTTTCAAGTTACAGAAATGATTTCTTTTCTTAAATCTCATGAACCAACCTCTTCATGGTTCAGACTTTTTTTTGACACTCCTTCACCTTTCTCAAATTCAACAGAACTGAAGAGATTTGAAAAATCTTTGTGCTAATGTTTCTCCTCCTCCTCCTCCTCCTCCTCCTCTTCTTCTTCTTCTTCTTCTTTTTCCTTTTTCTCCTTTTTTGTTTTTTTTCTGTGACCAAAATATCCAATCAGAACAACTTAGCAGAGGAGAAGTGTATTTTGGCTCATGGTTTCAGAGGTTCAGCCCATGGTCAGCTGGTTCCATTGCTCTGGGCTTGAGATGAGGCTGAAATGGTGGCAATTCATGCCCCAGCAAAGCTGCTCAGATAATGGCAGCCAGAAAGCAGAAAGAGCAATTAAAGTGCCAGGGACAAAATATAATCTTCAAAGATATGCCTCCAGTGACCTACTTCTTCAACCACATGCTATCTAGCTACAGTTATGACCCAATATTTACTCAATTGTTAATCTGTCAAAAGATTAAGCCCCTTATTGTATTACAAACTTTGCAAAATAATATTATATTTCACCTCTGATCATTCCTGCATTGTCACACACATGAGTTTTCAGGGAACCTCTCATATTCAAACCATAGCAACCTTATTCTGGATTAAGTTTTGGCTTAAAGAAATTTTCTGGTGGATTTGATCTTTTATCCAAATGACTAAAGCTTTCTCCATATCAAGGATAAGGTTAGTTTGCTTTCTCATCATTCATGTGTTCACTGGAGTGACACTTTCAATTTCTTTCAAGAATTTCTCTTTTGCAATAACAGCTTTTAGCCTGTCTCTGCTGCCAACATGTGTTTCTCTCTAATTTCAATTGTCTGTACTATTTGATTTAAAGGGAGTGTTGTCTGATTCATCTCCTCATTTGAACAGTCAGAGGCCAGTGTAAGGTGATTTGAATCGCCTAATTTCAATATTGCTGTGTCTCAGTGAACAGGGAAACTGAGAGGAAAGAAGTGAATGGGGAATGGCTGGACAGTGGAGCTGTCAGGATACACACTCATTGCTTGCTTGCTTTCTGATGTGGCAACAGCTCATGTGATCTTAAAACAGTTATAATAGTAAGGCTGATCACAGATCATCTTAACAGACAGCATTGATTTAAATATTTCCAATTAAAGTGTTTGAAATATTACCAACATGCTACAGAATGATATGAACAGAGCACATTCTGTTGGAAAAATGGAGCTGACAGATCTGCTCAATGCAGGATTGCCATGAACTTTCTATTTGAAAAAAATACATAATGTCAATGAACAAAAGGACATGAAGTTGTATATTTATGTCCAGATACAGATACATAGATGATAGGTAGATAGATAATATTTATAGTCCTACATATTATCTTGAGGACAGATCTGGAGATATAGTTTCTCTGACAGCTGTCTTTTGGACATGTGTCATGAAACAATAATGAATCCCTCTGAAACATACCTACTCTGAAAAGAGCAACTCAGTCCAACCCAAAATGCTGTCCTGGAATTGATCCTTGAGGAACAAATGGCTGATGAGGTGAGAGACAACTGAGGGAGAGAATGACATTTCATTGTGGACTCTAACTTTATAAAAGGAGTTCTCTTTGAGAAGGTAGCTTTCCTCCTCTCCTTATTTCCTCCCTTATTTCTTCACTGAGCTTACAACCCCCACTCCTTTTCATTCTCCTCTAATTGCAGAGATGAGAAAGGTTAGTGGCTGTCATGTGTTAGAGATGGTGGGGAAGGAGTGGAAGAGACCACAGAAGGGTAGTACAAAGGATTCTGTGTGATGCTGGAGTGGTGGTATGTCTTGAGTGCATGGTAGCTGCACAATTCTATACTTTTCATAAAATTGAATATACATACACATATATAAAAATTGAATATACATACATACCCACATAAAATTGAGGATATGCATTACTGTTAAAATGAGAGTAAATTTTAGTATAGGCCAAGGCAAATTTTCTTTGTTTTTATCTGGCATTGTTGTATTGGTAAGTTTTCTATTGTGATAACAAAATGCCTGAGGCAAGCTAACTTGTAAAGTAAGATGTTCATTTAGTTCACAGCTTTGGAGGCTGAAGGTCCAAGATTGGATAGCCCCATTGCTCTGGCTTTTGGTGAAGGTCTAATGGTATAGGTCATTACAACAGTGGTAGTACAATAGGAGGAACAGATCACAATTAAAAACAGGAAGCCAGAGAACCATTCAAGGGTGAGTGTTATTTTTTCAACAGCTGACTTTTGTAAGAACAGAGTTGACCCCTTTCTAGGGTACGGCACTAAATGACCTAAGTACCTCCCCATAGTTTTCACCTTAAAGGTCCTACTGCCTCTTAACATGGCCACACTAGGACCAAGGTTCTGACACATGAAACCTTGGGGACACACTACATTCAAAGTATAGCAACTCTATCTATGCACATCATTGAGGAGAATGCATGAAGGCTTCATAGGACCTTCACATATATTGTTTTGGCAATTTCCTATAAATACTCATATCCAGAATCTATAAAATACTCAAAAATGTCAGCTACAAAAACACCAACAGCCCAATTGATAAATGGGCCAAAGAGCTAAATAGAGACTTCTCACCAGAGGACATTGATCAAGCCAATGAATACATGAGAAAGTGCTCTAAATCATTAGTAATCAGAGAAATGCAAATGAAAACCACATTAAGATATCACCTTA
>PVKS010008534.1:0-67738 GCA_004027875.1 Aplodontia rufa | reverse complement strand
TGACAAAGTCCAGACTTGGGGATGGGCTAGGCAAAGCCAGCCCTGGAGATTGCCAAAACCATCCCTTCTAGAAATTGGCTGTGTTTTAGTAATTATATGTATTATGAATTTACTTAAAGTGGAAACTTTCTGATTGTTATAAGAGTTGCATTACTCAAACTACTGTTGCGGATTGTTGAGAAGGATACTTGTTATAACACATATAGAAATCATAAAAAACAAAGCTATACTGGCTTTAAAATAAAATTGGATATAGAAAGCAAAATAATTAAAACTAAGGAACAAAGAAACAATATACGTGAAACATTTACCAATACCATCCTGAGTGCTCACACTGTATTGAGAACTTTGAGTGAGAAAGGCGTGTTTACCTTTCCTGTTGTTACAAAGGATGAGCTTTAACTCCCTAGCAGTAAATAAGACATGTTTGTCTTTCCTGGCTTAGCAGAGACTGAGTTTTAACTTCTTAGTAGTCATGTTTACCCTTTTGTCTATGTAGAGGTTAGGCTTTAACTTTTTAGCCCATAGGTTAGGATGCACAGATAATTTTATAGGATTAACATTTATAGGACCTAAAATAACTAGAGAATGTTTGGTAAGGTTACAATACCTTTAAGGCTTCCCTTATCTAGTGAGGTAAAGGTTTGCAGAAACTTCTAAAGGAATTTAGGGAGATGAAATTTGGTTTCTGTCCTTTGTAAAAGCAGGTTTAAAGAATATGGTCTTTATGGTGGGGAGGTCGCGAGGACATGAATTGTACTAATGGTTGATGCTTTAAGTTTACTGGGAAACTAAAAAGAAAATTGTATAATGAAGCTGATTAAGAAAGGCTCGTTTGTACACCTGTATAAAAATGTTCGACAATAAAGAACAGACGGCATTTTGCTGAAGCAGGGAACTGTGTCTGCTTGCAACTTGTCCCGGAGGTTCCAGCCGTTCCTCCGTGCCGCCGACTCCACTTTTCCTTCGGGGACCCGAGTTCAGCCGGGGCTGGCCCCCAGCACATTTGGAGTTATCTACCAAACTTCTAAATATGCTTATCATTCGACACAGCAGTTCCCGTTCTCAGAGACACTTTATCCCGCAGAAATACTCTATTCCTTGGAAATATTCCGTGTGAGATTAAAGGTATGTGAAGAGGGGTCATATATAATGTTCATCATTGTTTGTAATGATGAAAAATAGGAAATTGCCTAAATTGATAGAGGAATGGTATTTGATATTTGGAACATGGCATAAAATATTATACATCAGTTAAAAAGGAGGAAGCATTGTTATGAAAAATCTCACTATGTTCAAAAAGCAAGTACAGATTGAGTATCCCTTATTTTATTTATTTTTTTAAAGAGACAGGGACAGAGAGAGAGAGAGAGAGAGAATCACTTTTATTTATTTTATCTTATGGCTTTCATTGCTCTGACACTTTGTGGTGCACGTGGGGTGCTGGGGTTCAAATCTGCATTCTCATGCATGCAAGGCATGCGCTGTAGCCACTGAGCCACCACTCCAGTCCCAGGTAGTCCTTATTTTAAATGCTTGGAACCAGATATGTTTTGGAGATTCTTGGATTTAAAAATATTTTTTCATGGATATAATGAGATATCTTGGGGATGGAACCTAAGGATAATTTTTTTTTTAAGAGAGAGAGAGAGGAACAGTGAGAGACAGAGAGAGAGAATCAGTTTTAGTTAGTTTTTCATGTGGCTTTCGTTGCTCCGACACTTCGTTGCGTATGTGGTGCTGGGGTTCAAACCTGTGTCCTCATGCATGCCAGGCAAGTCCTGTAACCGCTGAGCCACTGCTCCAGCCCCACCCTAAAGGTAATTTTATGCAATACTTTTACGTGCCTGCATTTTGACTACAACTGTCACATGAGGTCAGATGTGGAATTTTCCATTTGTGGCATCATGTCTATGCTCAAAAAGTTTCAGATTTTGGAGCATTTCAGATTTTCAAATTAAGGGATGCTCAATTATGTAATAATAATTTACATAGCATGATTCTGTTTATATAAAACCAAACACACATGGATATATTTTTAATACACAGTTATTCATCACTTAATGATGGGGATATGTTCTGAGTAAGGTATCATTAAGTAATTGTTTTGGCTGTAGGAATACATCACAGAGTACTTACCCAAGCCAAGATCACTATGACGTCACTAGGTGACATGATCTTCCAGGACCACTGCTGTGTACACATGGTCTGTTGATGATGGAGACATCATTATGTGGTGGATGACTGTAGATCTTTATATGTGTATAAACACACACACACACACACACACACACACACACACACACACACGAGTAGAAAGATACACTCCAAACTGTTCACCTCTGGGAAAGGAGGTCAGATGGTGTGAGATTCACTAGGGAGAGGAAATGAAGGAGAGAAACTTTGCTTTTTAAATATTTCTGTGTTGTTGAATTTTTACAGCAATCACGTAGGCACTTGGGAGGAAAGTTTGAGCATCAATCCTGAAACCTACTGCTCCTCTTAACCAGGGATCCTTAGTTTAAAAAAAAAAAAAAAGGATGTCTATTCAAATCTCCTTGTAAACGCTCGGGTAAGCAACTTAGTGGTTTTTTTCTAGTAGAAAGATCACGGCAAGTGTTTATCTGTGAGATGTATTTAGTCGGATATGTTGGTCTGTTTGGATTGTTGTAATTAAATTTTGAATTTATGGGGCATAGCTTGCTGGAAAATTCCCCATAAACTGTGTGATGAATAGGACATATGACGATGGCATTCCACAGCCAGTACGACTTTGCTGTGTAAGTGACTAATTGCTTGAACTTCACATGTTAAATCCAGATGAGATGGTAGCCTGTGTTGTAAGGACTAGTTTGTAGCGGGGTTGTGCTGATGGTCTCAGACTTCAGCGGAGGAACGCTTTGCCTAATGTCTTCAGTTGCCCATTTGCTTCCGATGGGTAGTTTGGTCCTGGGTAATTCATGTGAGCCTGACTTAACAAACTGGGAGACACAAGACATTCACGTTCTTTAAGGTCATGGAACTTGAATGATATAATCTAGGTACAGGGCATAGATGGAAAAGAGAATTGCTTGGGCCATTGCAGTGGCCTCTTCAGTGGTCTCCTGGCTTCAGTTCTTGACCTCTGCACAACCAACCCAATCTCTGCATAGCATGACATCACTGTTTGGAACTTTCCAGTAGCTTGCCATCATATTTAGCACAAAATACAAAGTCCTTATCATGGCCCACAAGGCCCTGCACAGACAGGCTTGGGTGACCTCTAGAGGTCAACTCCTAGTCCTCTCCCATGCTCCTTCAGGTGCAGAGCTATTTTCTCTGCCTGGCATTTTTTTCCCTGAGGCTTCTCTACATGGCTGACACCGTAACACATTTCAAGTCTCAGTACAGGTGTCACCTTCTCTAAGGGACCTGCCTTGATAATGTAGCCTAAAGTGACTCCATCCCATTCTTGGTCTCACCCCTTAACTTTGTGCCATTTTAGAGCATAGTGTGCCATCTTGAATTATTGGATTTTAATTCACTTTTTTTTTTTTAAAGAGGGGACAGTGGGAGAGAGAAAAAAAGAGAGAGAGAGAAGCAATCTTTATTTAGTTTTTCACATGACTTTAATTCCTGGGACACTTGGACTTTCATTCCTGGGACACTTGGTTGTGTACGTGGTGCTGGGGTTTGAACTCATATTTGCGTATGTAAGGCGCAGTAACCGCTGAGCCACCGCTCCAGCCCTTAATTCACTTTTTAAATTGTGATAAAATATACATTTGAATTTATTTTATTATTTGAATAAATTATCTTTTTGTGTGGGGGAATGGGCATGGGAACTGGGGTCTCCAGTGCACTAGACAAATTCCTCCAGCTCCTGTTTAAATTATTTCTTCTTCTCCTTATCTTCCTTCACCTTCTTCTTCTTTTTTGTACTGGTGATTGAACCCAGAGGTGCTTAACCACTGATCCACATCCCCAGCTCTTTTTATTTTTTATTTTGAGACAGGGTCTCATTAAGTTGCTCAGGGCCTCGTTAAGTTGCTGAGGCTGGTATTGAACTTGTGATCCTCCTGCCTCAGCCTCCCGAGCTGCTGGGATTACAGGTGTGTACTACTGTGCCCCACCCATTTGAGTTATTTCTAAGTGTGCAATTTAGTGGCCTGAAGTAATCCACTGTTGGAACTTTTCTTTCTTTCTTTCTTAAGACAGAGGGAAAGAGAGAATCAATTTTATTTATTTTTTCATCTGGTTTTGTTGCTCTGACACTTAGTTGTGTATATGGTGGTGCTGGGGTTCGAACCTGCATCCTTGCCCGTGGCAGCCAAGTGCTATAACTGCTGAGCCACCGCTCCAGCCCCGAACTTTTCCTTTTTAATCATGCCAAGCAAACTCTATGCCCATGAAACACTGACTTCTCATGCTCACGCACCCCTGGGCTTATAGGCATGTGCCACTGCACATGCAACCTTTTTCTCTTGTATGCTAATTATCTCAGGTATTTTGTTATAGTGATGAAGTTTACTACAGTGGGCTTATGTTTCTACTTTCCTCTATCCTGCCTAATTTTCTATAAGTACTTATAATTTCTATTAAAAGCCACCACAGCTATTATTTGAAGAGTTCCTTGTGAGATTGAGGGCTTCCTTTTCTGGAAGATTTCTTACTGCCGTTGGTCAAAAATGTGCAAAAGGAAGGAGCTGTTGAATTCTGTGGGAGCACAACCCCCCCCCCCAGGAAATGGTGGGGGGCAATCTGTCATTTGTCCAGCACCTCTGGGGAACAGCAAGCTTCATCATGTTAAAATCTCACAGTGGGGTAGACAGGTCAAATGGCTTACTCAAGCCACACACGGGATGACAGGAAGCGACCTGGGGTTACAGCCCCAGGCTTCGTTTCGTAGGTTTTGCTCCCTTGCAGGCTGTGTTGAAGGAATGCGGAGTCCATGAATCGTTTGAATGTGTAAGTTTTGTTTTTGAACTACAGCCAGTACTTGATAATTATTTCTTATAAAGCATCTATTCATTTTAATTAGTACGACTGGAAAATAACAGAGCATCCCTGCCAGAGGGGAATTCTGTGCTCACTCGCCTGCATCTAATAAATGTCCTTGTTAGCGGTCAGGTATAAACAACAGGACCCCGCATGAAAGGACTGGTTTCTCCTGAGTCCTTATGATTTTTTATCATGAAAAAATTTCAGGGGCTGGAGCGGTGGCTCAGCGGTTATGGCGCTTGCCTGGCATGCGCGAGGATCTGAGTTCGAACCCCAGCACCAGGTACACAACAAAGTGTCGGAGCAACAAAAACCAGATGAATAATAAATGAACAAATGAAGTTTCTCTCTCTCTCTCACTCTATCCCTCTCTCTTTATTTATTTATTTATTTTAAAGAGAGAATCCATTTTATTTAGTTTTTCACATGGCTTTCACTGCTCCAACACTTTGTTGTGTACGTGGTGCTGGGGTTTGAACCCATGTCCTTGTGCTTGCCAGACAAATGCCATAACCGCTGAGCCAGCTCTCCAGCCCCGATCCCTCGCTCTTTAAAAAAAGAAGAAAAAAAATCTTCAAATCTATACAAACCCAGAAGGAAGGGTGGTATGAAACCCCATATCCCCATCACCCCCCATTTTAAGAATCATGACTATTTTGTTAACATTTCACTTTCTGCCACTTTCTTCTTAAAAACTGGAGAATTTAAAGTGAAAATTTCAAAGACTCATTTCCCCATGAACATTTCTATAATTGGAACAGAAAGGCTTTGGTGTGGCCCTGCGTTTCTCTTTCTTTAGATCTGTGAGTACAGGAAGCACCGATCTAAATATCAACCCAGAGCGCGTGGGGTTCTGGGAGGCCGGGTGGAGTGGGGAGGGGACCGCCCTGTGGTGTGATTTGTTTTGCCCTTGACTCGGGACACTCCTCCAGTGAGCTGCTTGCAGCCTCCACAGTGAGACTTCTCTCAAGTGCTGAAAATTAAGTTATCTGGCTTCCCTTAGCTAAAGACATCTGGGGAGTGTTGCTTCTGAGACTATTTTTGGTGTGAAAATGTCACTCAAGTGGCTTGAAGCTATTTTGAATTTTTTAAGCATGGGAAGCATCTGACTGGAGCCGGGAGCCTCAGCCGAGGCCTAGAGGACAGAGTTAATTACCCTTGGGTTGCTGCTCCCTGTGCTCTCTCCAATGCTATGAATGCTTCCACCAAGGATGGCCCTGAGGTTGGGCTGTGAAAGGTGGCTGAGCAGGTGTGGGGGTGGAGTGGCAGGTGCGGTGGGAGACAGGGACCCTCCTGGCTGGCTTAAAGGCCTTCTTGGGCTCTCTGGAAGACCTGTGGGGAACGCTGGGATTGTGTGTTTGCTTATGGGCTCTGTCAGATAAGAGGGGTGTCCCATGCAGGGCACCAGGGATGGGCCTGGACCCACGTGAGTTCCTTGCCAGGATGCGCCAGAAAAAGAAGCAAACGGAATTGCAGCTATGAGGGAAACAGTGGCTTCGGCAAGCGGACTGCTGGGAAGAGTAGACCAGGCAGGGGTCAGCACTGGAGGCCCTTGGGAGCAAACGGGGAGGGAGAGTAAAGTGAAGGCCAGGTACCGGGCTGCCCAGTGTAAAAGCAGTGAGGCCGGAAGGTTGGCTTCACTGGACCACACCTACCTTGGGCTCAAGAAATATAGACCCACTTAAGACAGAGAAGACCTCTGGGGAGGTTGTTGATCACATACTCTAGCAAGGCTGCTCCACCCCCAGCAGTGATGGTTGAGTTTTCCTTGGGATTAAGTGGGAAGAGCTGAGAGAGATGACAATGAAAGACCTGCCTGTCACTGGTCCACCCCCAGGACCTGCCTTGTCCTCCATCCTCCTAGGTAGGACGCTAATGGCAATCCTGCCAGCCCAGGGCTCTGTGAGGCAGGAGCAAGGAGAAGACAGCAGCGTCCGCCCATGACGGGGCTCCTGGTCTTTGGGAAGGCTGCTCCAAGGTGTGCCCTGGGGGACTCTATCCAGGAAATTATACCAAGAGCTGTCCTTATCCTGCAGAGCAGAGACTTTTGGTTTCTGGTCTGGCATGTAAGGAGCTTAGAAGTTGTCACTCTGTCCCAACAAGTAAACAGCTGAACACACTGAGAAATCAACAACTCTTCTCAGAGCCATGTTCTAGAGAAGCAGGGGCATCTGGCACACAGCTGTCTCCAAAACAGGAGAGACAGACAGGTGGACACGGGGAATCACAGCTTCCTGGAGCAGAGCAGAGACCTGGGTGGGGACCAGTGCAGGGGTCAGGAAACCTGAGCTGGGACTGAGGAATCGCTGGAGACAGTGCAGATGTGTCCAGGGATTTGGGCTCCAGTCCTCAGGAGTTCTGTCTCCAGGAGCTGCATCAAGTGCTCACAATGATGATCAGAGGAAAATACCCTCTGGCTTCAGCAGGGGAGGAGAATAAGCCATTTTTGAGACCCGAAACATTCTAGTCTCCTTAAGAAGAAAGCCTGATCTTTGGGAGCACTATATATATATTTTTTTAAGAGAGAGAGAGCTGGAGAGAATCAATTTTACTTACTCTTTTAATCTGGACTTCTTCTTCAACACTTGGTTGTGTATGTGGTGCTGGGGTTTGAACCTGGGACCTTGTGCGTGGCAGGAAAGTGCTCCAACTGCTGAGTCACCACTCCTGCCCCTGGGACACTATTTTATCAGAGCCTAATCTGCTAAGGTTTTCCAGAGCCTAACCTACTGGGGGAAGGAAAACCATCTAAGCTGGGCCCCTCGAGTCATCCTGTCCCATCTTAAGGTGTGGAGAAAGAAAACAGAGGCATCAGCTCTGGAGTTCACGGTCCAGGGCACGGTTTGGCTAAAACCTGAGATCTAATCACAGGCTACGTAGAATGGGTGCCCTCCCTTACACCTGGCTACTGCAGCATTTAGGCCTATTCATCATAGTTCCTCGACCTGGCATGTCAAGTTCAAGTTGACCTTTGAGCAGTAAAGCTAGCCGGCATACCGAAAAGCGGAAACAGCTTGAAGAGAGAGCAAGGTTCAGCACGAGGCTCAGACACACTAGAGATATTGGAATTTTCAAAAGAGGCTTAAAAAACTATGATTATTAGGCTCAAATGCAGCAGAACATGGGCCAGACCCTGCTCCCAAGCTAGTTTGCCACCAGCACCCCCAGCCCCTCCAGGGGAGCAGCTTCCTGCTGAGGTTTCTCAGAGTATAAACACAATCCTGCCAACAGGGGGCGCTCACACCACGTTCCACCATAGCCAGTAGGTTGTTTTTTTCCCCCAACATGGAAACATTTTTCATTGCTGCAGGAAAGAAGCCAAGACTTTCCTCAGAGTGCAAGTCTGTGAGTGGGAGCGTGGGCTGGGATGGAATTTTTCTCTTTATCACATCTTCATGGGCAAGGAGATGCAATGGAAAATGGAGTTATGGAGAGTAATAAAAAAATCTTAGAGTCAGCTGGAATGGTCCTTGAAATGATCTTTCAGTCTTCTCATTATATAGATGGGAAACTGAGGTCCAGAAAAAGGGAAAGTATTGTGTAAGATCACACTGTGAGGGGGTGATGGGAGGGTGTTTCAAGCCCAGGGTGTTTTCCTTTAAGACCTACCTGGTTCCCCAAGCTCTCATTAGGTCCCTGCTGGCCCCCTCTTGTCCCCAGAAGAGGTCTCATTGAGCATCATGTGGCCCAGAATGCACCACAAGGGCTATTTGTTACCCATTATGCCCTGACACATGTGTAGCTGCTGGGTGTAGGAGTGATTCATTTAATCCTTCAAGTTGGGATTTGTTTCAGAAATGAGAGACAGGTGTTACCTCCTGGTGACGGGAGTACAAATGCTTTTTATTTTCTCCTTTATAATTTCTAGAGTTTTCTAAAATTTTACAACAAGCCTCTGTAACTTAATAATTCTTTTGCCCTGACATCTTATTTTTTAAAGGAAGGAAATTGGAGGGCAAGGGCATGCCCAGGTCTGTACTGAGATCCATCCATCAAGGCCAACCGGTATCTGTCACACCGGGCAGGGGCTCCCCTGGAAACCTGGCCTCCAAGGTCGCAGAGGCAGCCTCTCTTCTCACCTTTGCTCCCACCCTCCCTGCTCCTGAAGCATCCATCTCTCATCCCACTGGACTCACCTTGCAGGGCCCCGAAGCAATTTTGCTAAATGTGAGAATGTATCTCAAAGCCCTACCTGCCCCAATCAGGACAACCATCAGTTTCCCTCCTCTGACCGCTGGTGGCACTTTTTTGAACCCACTATCTAATCCTTGTCATCCCTGCTTTCTCCAGGGTCCTTTGCACCCAGGTCTGCCTCTGCTCCACCGAGACCTCCTTATGGAGGTCTCATTTATCTTTGCTTTCCCAATACTATTCTCAGCCTGGCATATGCTAGATTGCAGATGAGTGTTGGTGAAACTTCTGTGGACTCAGATGATAGTCTCCCCCAAAAGAGGAAGGCAGTGGTATGCGGGTTCATGGCAGCGTTTGTCAACCTCCGCATGGTTTGCACCCGGAGCTGGGTAATTCTATGCACGGGAGCTGTGGCGTGTAGCAGCACCCTCAGCCTCAGCCTGCAAGATGCTGGTAGACACCTCCAGGTGTGACAACACAAAATATCAACATTGCCAAATGTTCCCTGCAGAACCACTGGTGGATGGTTCCTAAGGGGTCTTCACAAGTCCCTGGGAATGGAGAGAAATGCCCATCTGGTAGATGGGAAAGGCCCACGCAGTTTAGCTAACACGGAGTCTGCATCTGTTTCCCAGTCCAGCGCTCACCCCGCTATGTTGGTGGTCTCTAAAACCCTAGAAAGATCTTTGCTTCTCCGCTTTGGTGTATCCGCTCCACCCCCATATCCTCTGTTCCACCCTATCCCCTTCCCTCTGCCCCACATCCGTGGCCTGTGTCAGGCTGGGATCCACTGGTCGGCTCTGCTGGTCCATGCAGTCTGGATCTCAGGCTGGGCCTGCATGTGCTGGTCACATCTTCTTCATCTCCTTGGGCTCATCCCCATGTTTGAACACGCTGATGGTGACCTGGCCTGTCTCAGAGCCATACTTGTTCTTGACGAAGACGCCATAGCGCCCGCTGTCTTCACTGTTGACCTTCTCGATGGTGATGGTGACCTCCATCCCCCTTACCTCCATGCGGTAGCGGTCAAGGAAGGTGACAGGCTGGTCATTCTTTAGCCAAGAGATTTCAGGAGTCGGGTCTCCTGAGATGACACAGGTCAGGCAAAGGGTCTGTTTCAACAGAGAGGAAGACAAGAATTTCTTTGCTTTATTGCTGGGTTTTTTTGTGTTTTTTTTTTTTTTTTTTTGGTCATATGTATGTTTTGATTTTGCCCTGTAAGCAAGATTATAGAGCAGCAACACATAGATCTATGAATTGAATTGGAAAACTCTGGAACAAGTTCCAGTGCGTAGTATTAGAGTGTGATGGTTAAACACACAAAGGTTCTGAAATTGGGCGGCTTCTCCTTTGGGCTGTGTGACCTTAGATGAGTCTCTTAACCACTCTGGGTCTCCGTTGTCAAGCGTGGCTGGTAATAACACCCCATCATGTGGTTGCCTTGAAGGTGAGATCGGTTAAAACAGGTAACACATGTGGAATTTTAGGAGGCAGCACCACAAGAAAACAGTAGCCAGGAATTTTGAACACCAGACTTGGATAATTTCAGCCCTAGAAGGGCTTTTAGGGATCATCCAGTTGAATTCTTGTGGAAATTGAAGCCACAGGTGGCAGCCTGTGACAGCAGCGCTGTTTGGAGAGATGGGAAGCCAGGTGTGGTGGACCATGCCCGTGATCCCAGCAACTTGGGAGGGGCACTGCAAGTTCAAGGCTGGCCTGAGCAACCTAGCAAGAGCCTGTCTCAAAATAAAGAATAAAAAGGGCTAGGGATGTGGCTCAGTGGTTAAGCACCCCTGGGTTCAATCACTAGTACCCAAAAAACAAAACAAAATTAAAAAGAAAGAAAGAAAGAGAGCGAGGTTGGACACCAGGCGCAGTGGCCTGCCCTGAACATATGTGGTCACTGAGGTGTGGTCCTGTGGCCTCTCTGACTGGCCAGCTGGCCCCTGGCTCTTGAATCTACAGAGCTCTACCGGGTGGCAGCCCGGATGGTCCCGAGTGCTGAGGGCGGGTACCTTGTCTTCCATGATGGTGGCCACATCTGGCAGGCCCCTCACTACTTTGGCTCGATCTGGAAGGGAGAGCAGAGACTCAGCGATGGACGCTTTCCTGCGCACTTGGCAGAGCCCAGGCTTATTTTGAAGCAGGGCTCCTGGCTTCTCTTTTCATCGTGTTGGATGGGAACCTTCGTAAGTGTGCTCTGCGCCGGCTCGTCCTCACAAGGACTCTCTGCCTGGGACGCTGTGTTTCTGCCACTGACAGTGTGGTGCCCCTTCCCTGCAGGAGGTGGCTCTGAGACAGAGGCCGTGAGCTCTGCAGGCTCCTGTGACCAGTCTGCTCAGGCTGTGACCCAGGAGCAGGCCAGGAGGAGAGGGCTAGAAGCTTTTGGGCCACCCTGACTTCGGTCCTGGAAGTGACTTGGTGTCCATTGTGGGTGGGGCAGGAAGAGAGTATGGCTGTGAGTGACTAAGCAGAAAGCCAGGTGTGTTCCTTACACTGCAGTGGAGGCTGTGGGATGAGGGGTGGTCAGCCTGGCCCCAGACCATGCATCAGGGACATGCAGACAGTGAAAGGTACCCTGATGTGCAGGGGAGGCCCGAGGGACTGACACTGTGTGGACAGGGTTTTCACCAGACCCTGCACGACTCCCAACCACATATTGGTGCATTGGACTTCCCTCTGTTGAGGTCCTGGAAGGGCCATCTTGTCCAGGGACATGACATCCCAGGACGGGAGGGGAGGTTCCTGCTGGATAAACAGGCTGGAGGCGTGAGAGCCACTCTGACCTGAGTGGGCTGAGGCTGGTCCCTGCTGCACCCTCTCCACCAAGGCTCCTGCAACGCCTCTCCCTACACAGCCACTTAAACCTCTGATCATCTGGCTGTGAACTCAAGGCCTGCACTTCCCATCAAGTGGGGATGCTTGGGGACAGTGACCCAAGCACCCATGCTGGTGCACTTTCAGTGCTCCTGTTTCTCACAGCTGTCCAGGGTCCTGCCTTGTGGTCAGGCTGGCAGGGCTGTGGTGCTCTGCTGCCCAGGTCTCCCCAGCAGCTCTGTGAGACCCCACAGTCTCCTGCCCCTGCTGGGGAACTGGACTCCAACAGCCTTCCAGTGAAGCCCACACAAACTCAGAGGCAAAACCCACAGAAGCACCGGGACTTACTCTTCTCGATGATAGCCAAGGCTCTGAAAAACAGAAATGGGAAGAAGGTGTGGGCTTCATTTGCTCCAGGGTAGTCCTGCCCAGGTAGGGAGAAGGGGGGCCCAGGGGAAGGTGGGCTGTCCTGGGCTCCCAGAAAGGGGTCCTGAGCAGTTTGTGCTGCACCCAGGTGGGGCCATGGTTCAGAGGCATGGAGGGCACTTACTTCAGTCTCTGGTGTTCAGCCAGCGCATCGTCAAAAGCTGAAAGAAGGACAAAGGGGATGGGGGGCATCAGGGCCTCTGCAGTGTGACTCTCAGGGACAGGGCTTAGCTCAGACTGTCTTCCACTCTTCTCCCCATTCCAGCATTCTCTTGGGGGCAGTGACAGGATTGGGTACAGGGGTAAAATTCTCCCAAAAGACCATGGTTCGTCCTTTCTCCCTCCCTTCTCTCTCTTTTTCTTACTGGGGATTAAACCCAGGGGTGCTTAACCACGGAGCCACATGCCCAGCCCTTTTTATGTTTTATTTTGAGACAGGGTCTTCTAAATTGCTTAGGACCTCACTAAGTTGCTGAGGCTGGCTTTGATGTTGCGATTCTCCTGCCTCAGCCTCCCGAGCCTCTGGGATTACCAGTGTGCACCACCGTGCCTGGCTGACCGTAGACTTTCTAAACAGGTTTCCCAGCTGACAGGCTCACCTTGCCCTGAGAGATCCACTGAGAGCTGCCGGACTTCCTTCCCTGCAGCTATTTCCAGGGTATATTTGCCCTTGTCTGAGTCTTTGGGGTCCAAGATGTGCAGCCAGATCTCATCCAGAGTGGTGCCTGCCCGAACCCGATCGCCACTCTCCAGGCGCTTGTCTCTGAGTGTGACCGCAGGCAAATGGTTAAGGCAGCTTGGCTGCAGGTCTACAGGCCCCGCCCCTTCCCCAAGCCCCTCCCTCAGTGGTGTTTCCAGATCCACAAGACAATCCATACATACACATCCAACCATTGTTATTCAGCCCTTCATCCATCCTCCAACTCTCCATCCATTTATTCACCGATTCATTAATTCATTATCAATCTGTGACTTATCAACCATGTGCACGTGCTAGGTCCAATTTTGTGATAAATCCTCTAGGCTGGGACCTTGACGATAGGGTTGTGGCCACCACTTCCTCCACCCTCAAGAGCCAATTCCTCCCCTCTCAGTTCTCATCTTAAACCCTCCCAACATTTCTTCCCGTATTCACTCTCCCTGAATGTTTCAAAACCATTCTTTTCTTGAATTTCATCCCTGGAGATACCTGGCCCATGTCCCCAATATTCTCTGGCCTGAACCTGTTGTCCCTGTTCTCTGGGTACAGAAGGAGCTCCATTGTTCTGAAATTCCATCTGGCCCTGGCTCTCTCTCACTTGGCAAACTTGACCAAGGCAGTCTGGCCTTCCCTATAGAATGGGTGCAGTAATGTCTGCTCCATGAGGCTGAGGTATGCACACGATACCAAGAAGCACTGAAGAATGCTGCTCTCAAACTACCTGGGGTGACTTAGCCTTTGACCGAATCTCTGTGGATATCTCATCTATCTGGACTTTAAGCCCTGACCCTCAGTTTTAAGCCCTAACGTCCCTCTGTCTGCACCTTTCCCCTAAGCCTGGCTGCCTGAGTTTGCTAAGCCTGCGGAGCTCCACCAGGGCACCATGACACACCTGACCATTTGATTCATTCTTTTAGTTTTAATTTTCTTTTGGTGCCAGGAATTGAAGCCAGGGGCACTTAACAACTGAGCCACATCCTCAACCCATTTTTGCTCTTTATTTTGAGACGGAGTCTCACTAGGTTGCTGAGGCTGGCTTTAAACTTGCGATCCTCTTGCCTTAGCCTCCTGAGCTGCTGGAATTACAGGCATTCACTACTGCGCCTGGCCCTAATTCATCCTTTTTACTACATTCATCTCTCCTCCAGTTCCCAGATGCTGCTTGGAGACCAGAATCCTTTCATGGGCATGGATATTCTAGAAGAATGGTTCTATTACATAATGGTTCCTTGGGAGAGCTCCTCCTCTGACTGCTGATCCCCAGCCCCAACTCCATTGAGAACAACAGGACTGGTGTGAGACCCTTGTCTCTTCCAACCTCCTGGGGGACAGGTGCTGGGCGCCCTGCCACGTGGTGAGAGCTCTGGGGCAAAGTCAACCTACTTGTGGAACCAGGTGGTTTTCATGTACTCCACGTTGTAGTACTTGACCTTGCTGAAGATCCGGATTCCCTCCTCAGTTCCCTGGATTTTCAGTGGGGTCGCAGAGAGGGCTGAGGAGTTAGACGAGGGGAGTGAGTCTGCCTCAAGGACCTTTGGACAGTGTGTTTGGGGCCAGCCTGCTTGCTCCTGCCCTGGCGGGCAGTGTGGTGGGAGCTCAGCACCGTGAGGAGGCAGGAGCTTCTCTCCCAGGCTTTGGGTTGGGCACAGAACCCACCCCTGGCAGCCGAGGCTGGTGAGAGGCCCCTTGGAGGCTCTGTGGCATCAGAGCAGAGCTGGGCAAAGAGGCGGGGTAGCTTACCTCCGATCCTGCCCAGCTCAGTGAAGACTGCATCCAGGGCTGGAGAGAGACAGAAGGGTCAGTGTGCAGGGCTCTCTAGGGGTGCCCAGGAGTGGGGGTGCCCTTGGAAAAGGCTGCTGGTGCTCATGAGATCTGGACACAGGGGGATCTGCAGGACGACTTGGGGGTGAAGAGGTTCTGGGGCTGTTGGTGGTGGGCAGGGCAGAGGGGCTATCATGTTTGGAGGATAGATGGGCCAAACCCATGATTTTCTCATAGGCAGAGCCAAGCAGGTCAATGAGACCTCCTCTGGGACAGAGGAGTGAACTCAGGCCTCAGAATCACACACATGGGGCCCTGTTCCTGATGAGATGTGCAAACTTGAGCAAGCGATTTAACCTCTCTGTGCCTCAGTTACCCCCAGGGATACGAGGGTCCCATCAATCTTACTCCACAGGCCATTTTACAGTCTCTTGCTCCAGTGTGACCCCCACAGCCCTCCTGGCCCTTCTCTAAGGTCGCCAGCCCCTACCTTCCCCTGTGAGGTCCAGTATGGTGTCGTCTTCCCCTCGGTCATCAGAGACCGTTGCTCTGTAGATTCCCTTGTCTTCTTTGGACAACTGGAAGGAGAGGTGGACAGAGTCAGGAGGCCTGAGCTGCGGGTTTGCTCCTAACTCTCAGGGAAGACTTCTCCCCCTGGGGCCCAGTTCACTCATCTGGGCTGGTGGTCTCTAAGGGGGCTCCAGGGCCCACTGGTGCTGCACTCAGGGCTTGTCTGAGCCTGAGGAAAGAGTTGGGGTAACTGTGGTGACCCCCCATTTGGGTTGATGGCACAGAGAGCCCTTCTTGCAGAGCTGGTCTGAGCATGGCAAGGGCCAAGCTGCCCCACTCCCTGGTGGCCCTGGATGGAGGGACCCCTCTGCTCATTCCCAGAAGGAGGTACGCTTGTGCTTGCTTTTGCCTGGACAAGGGGGCTCTTGTGGCACGTGGCCGTCAGCCCCAGATGAAAGCTGAACCAACACCAGCAAGGCAAGAACTTGGAGCACTTAACGCTAGCAAGCGCTCTGCCACGAGCTGCACCCCCAGTCCGGGTTGTGCTTTTCAGGCAAGATCCAGAGGTCAGAAATGACCTCTCGTTACCCAGCACTTCCTGTAGGGAGGTAATATCTGCTTCAAAAGTCCCTCGCCCCAGAACATCCCCACATAGTGGGCTTGGGGTCAGGGTCCAAGGCAGAGGCAGCTCTTGATCTGGGGTTTGAGAGACTGAACCCCAACAATCCTTTCCCATGTCTTCCTTCCTTCCATCCACACACTGAAGGCTCCAAAGTCCCATCTAAACTGGGAGCGGGTGATTGGAGTGACTTCTGAACCCACTCCCCTACGAGCCTGTTTTCTCATTGGTAAAATGGGGGTGACTTCCTTGCTCAGCCTGTGTGCCACAGGTGCCGGAGAATTCAATTGTGTGTGTGTGTGTGTGTGTGTGTGTGTGTGTGTGTTCAGCAGCCCCAAACTGCATCAACGTGATGATAATTACAAGACTTCACAATTATGATCACCTCCTTGATGCCACACCCTGTTCCAGGGATCTGCCTAGTGGTGGCAAACCCTGCTGTGCCTCATGCTGGCTGGGATTTAGGAGACTCTGAAATCATTATTTCCTCTTTAGTTGGCAAGTGGTTTTAGTTCTACCTGGCACCCTGTGAGGTCACAGGCATCAGCAGCGGGGCAGAGAAATATGGATGGGTTAAGAACAGGCCAGGTATAACCCGCCACCTCCTGAAGGCCGTGGGGAATGCTGGTGGGAGAAGGAGTTCCAGGCCTGCCCTGCTCTGTCCAGACCTGTCTTGCAGGGAGACCTCTTCCCTGTCCTCAATCCTGGATCAGTGAAGGAGCTTCCCTTTCAATCTGCTCTTCTTATAGATGAAAGCTGAGGTCAGAGAAGGACAGCCACTGACCCAAGGCTGCACAGTCAGCAGCAGGGCCAGGCCTGGCGCCTAAGCAAAGGGAAAATCAGTAGCATGGGTGCTGCCTCTTTTGAACATTTTGGTACTTTTTCTTCACGGTCTTTTGTTATAGCTGTTAGTTTTGATTTTTTTAAGATATTGCATACACTATTACTATTAAGTTTTTTGGAACCCTTAAAATCTGCCCCTAGGATGAGTGCCTCCTCTGCTTCTCCCTAGCCCTGGCCCTGCTGGAATCCCCAGCCTGGTGCTGGCCCTGGAGGAAAGTGGAACTTGCCTCTTCAATGAGGAGAAGTCCTTCTCCAGTCTGTGGGTCATACTGACCGTCTGGTGTCTCCCTCTTCTGGAAGAACCACTGGAAGCGAGTCTCCTTCTTGGTGTTGGTCACCTGGGGAGGGTGGGGCACAAGGGGACTCCATCAGGCTTTCTCAAGAATTTTTCCATAGATATTACTTCCTCCCCATAGCCCAATCCCAGTGTGCCCCTTCCCCACACCATGTCCTCTGCTGGCTTCTGCAATTGCAACTTTTGCTAATGGTGTTCCCTCTGCCCCTTGGTCCCTTCCATGCTCTACTTTCTACATAAATGCCTAGGCTGTGTGTGTGTGTGTGTGTGTGTGTGTGCACGCATGCATGTGCGTGCACGCTGGGCATTGAACCCAGGGCCTCATGCATGGTCCTCAAATGCTCTATCACTGAGCTATGCCCCAAGCCCCTGCCTACACTTCTTACAGGCTCAGTTAGATGTCACCTCCAGGAAACCTTCCCAGAAGTACGTGTGTCCTCATCATGATTAAGCAGTTCCCTGCCCAGGTCTGATCAAGCACCAGGCAAGCGGCTTTCCAGTGGTTCTTGGACTGTGGGCTACCAGAGCCTAACGGACCACATCTTCATCCTCGTGTGCCTAGTGCTTTGCAGAGCATCTAGCACATAGTAGGTGCTTTGAGTTCACTGAATGAATGTGCTGGTGGAGGAGCACCCACCCACCCTGGTCCTTCTCGTTATTCAAGAGGCTTCAGGGCACTGAGAAGGACTTTGGGCTTTGAGATATGGCAGACCCGGTTAGAACTTGGTGTTGGAACTAGCCATGTGCTCTTGATATGTTTCCCAGGAGTTTTCTCATCTGCAAGGTGGGGATAATGATGCACATTTCTTAGATGATTGTGATGTGGGTGAAATAAAACAATGCTGTGGTGCTCTGCGCAGAGTGCCTGGCTCCCAGACCTGCTGGAGCCTCTGGAAGAGCTTCCTCAGGGCTAACCCACCTCGCACGCATCCTGCTGCCTGGACTCTGGATTAAGTGTGGTCTCCCAGGGGCCACTTCCCAGGTATGGGATCAGCCAAGCACAGAGAACGGAATGTGGGGGTTGGGGTAGGGAGGGACAGCCACGGGGACTGGGGACAAGCTGCAGGTCCCGCCCCACTGGGCTGGCAGGGCTGAATGCAGGGCAGGGACTTGCCTTGCAGGTCAGCAGCACTTGGCAGTCCTCAGTGATCTTCCATTGCAAAGGCTCCTGGAAATAGGGACCTGCCGGGCACAGCAAACGCACCCGCTCATCCACACAGGCTAGCCAGGCGCCACCTGGTGCCATGTAGGGGAAGGCAGCTGGGTGAAAGCAGCTGAAGTCCCTAAGATGCAGCCAGCACCACCAGGGCCGGACTGGGGTGAGGCAGGGGAAAGGCCTGGGGTGCAAATTCTAAGGAGGAGCTCATTCGGGGTGGGCAAGCGCTGTTTTGTTCTGGTACCAGGACAGAATGGGAGCGAATCCCAATGGACCTCTCGGGTGGGGATGGGGTTCCCTCTGACCCCCCCAGTCTAGCTGTTCTCCAGCACTGACAGGCGGCTGAGGCTTTTGAACTTCCCTCCGGCAGCTCTTACCTTGTTTTCTCTTCCAGTCTCTTCTCTGAGCATCTGCCTTCCTCAGAAGTTTGTCAAAATCTGTGAATGCGTAAGGAGGAATTGGCATGAGCCCAGAGTAGCACAAGTCCCCAGCGGGGACGCCGGGGCGGACAGGCCCCAGAGCCCGTGGGGAGGCCGGGTGCATGGGGCAGGCGGGGCTGACCGTCGTCCACCAGCGCCAGGGTGATCTGGTTCTTGGCTTTTCCATCTTGGAGCTGAGCCGTGTACGATCCTTTGTCATCCTCAGTCAAGTGCTGGATGACCACCTCCACCAGCCCCTTCTCTCGGTCAAAATTGATTTTGCGGTTCTAGGGAGAACAAACCCCAGAGTCACATTTCTTATCCCGGGGACTTCGCTAGGGGGCAAACCTCAGGGAGTAATTGGGCTTGGGGTGACCTCATCAGCCTCAGAGACTGAGGAGGGGGCGTTGGGCAGCCCTTTCCTGCTTATATGGACTGGGGCTGCCCCAGCATCCAGTGCCTGGGAACACCCCCTGGTTGCTCGAATTAATTACAATTTAATAATAAGTCCCTCACCCCTACAGTGCCTCATTTTGATTATTCTCTACTTCTTTTAGGATATAACAGAAACTCTCTAAAAGTATGTAAAGGATATTAAAAAAAAACCACCAGGGGCTGGAGTGGTGGCTCAGTGGTTTCGGCGCTTGCCTGGCAAGCACGAGGATCCGGGTTCAAACCCCGGCGCCACGTACACAACTGAGTGTTGGAGCAACTAAGGCCATGTGAAAAACTAAATAAAGTTGTTTCTCTGTCTCTCTCACTGTCCCTCTTTATTAAAAAAAAAAAAAAACCCACCAGTATACTTGCTATCCAGAATCAATACCTATTTACATTTTGCCATATTCTAGCAGTTTAAAAAGTTTTATATTCCACATTTAGGTCCTTATTCCTTTTGACTTTATTTACATCCATGATTTGAAGGAGCAATCTAACTTTATTATCTATCTATCTATCTATCTATCTATTATTTATTTATTTTGGTACATGCTTCTGATCATCCAAACAGTATGCTAAGGACTGAGGACTTCAATTCTTCCTATCACATGTGGCAAGGTCTGCATGTGACCTTTACTGGGGGCTTTCTAATCTATTCCCTTCTTTGCTCCTTTTGGTCCTTGAGCAACCTGCCCATTGTTCAGAGGCAGAAATAGAGGAAGGATGGGCGGAGACCTGCCACACTCAGGGCAGACAGCCCTCGGGGCTGGAAGTGCACCTTCGGACATCCACCCTGGGGTCAGAATCAGCATCCACTTCTCTGTAATAAACACGCGCTTTCTTTATTTTCTCCTCTCCCTCCCTTTCTTCCTTCCTTTCTTTCTGCTGGGGATTTAACCCAGTGTCTTGTCCTTGTTACACACCAATTCCGCCAGCCCCGATACTTGTTTTCTGATGGCTGTTTTACAGGAAGACGAGAGAAAGATCGTACATATAGTGACTGACAGCATACAAGCTCTCCGCTCAGCGTGTGTGCAACGTGTGCGGAGCACTTCGCACTTACATCCAAAACACAGTGAGCGTGTAGGCTTGGCCAGTTACGTACATGAATGTAGGTTTTCTTAAGGATGTCTGCTGGGACAATTGAAAGTTGTAGGAGTGCGGAAATGTCCCTGACACATCCTGCCAACCCTTTCCCACCCCACAAGTGCTAAAAGCCAGGTGTCTCCATCCCTACTCCATCTTGGTGGTAGCCAAAGCCGTCTTTGCAATGCCCTCTGTGGTCAGGTACCGGGCGTGGAGAGCCTCAGTCAGGGGAGCCTCACAGAGAGACTGAGTGCCAATTACCGGTGAGCTGAAGATCTCCTTCTTGTTGAAGATGAGGTGCAGCTCTGCAGCCGGGGACAGCTTTTCCACTTCCAGCCAGAGCCGCACCTCTCCTTGCTCCAGGATGTCGATGTTCCAGCCGGAGATCAGCTTGATCACTGGGGGCACAGGTCGGGAAGGGTGTAGGAAGGGCACTGGTGGGGTGCGTTCCTGCCCTCTCCTCCCTCTCCCTGCCAGCTCTGCCTGGACCCAGTAGGCATTTGGCATGTGAGACTTGGGGAGCTCAGAGGAGGCTGGCCTGGGGTGGGTGAGGAGTGCATCTGTGCGCACATCTAGGGTACATGCATCTCAGCTTTTCCCTTTCTAGGGTTCTGGGGCCGAAGTTCACAACCTGGCTGGGCCTGGGATCCCAGAGGACTTTCGAAAACACCAGTGTCTGGACTCCAACCCCACAGATCTGGATTTGTCTGGGGCGTGGCCTGTTTTGAAAAGCTCCTGGGGGTGATTTCAATGTGCAGACAAGTTTGTGATCCTGGCCCCAGGACTGCACACACCACCCCAGCCAACGGAGAGAAGCTGAGGTTTAGAGGATCTCAGACCCTCCAGCCCTGTGGCTCCTCCATTCTCTGACCTGGGTGCCTTTCCTGGTGGACTCAGCTCCGCTCAGGACCTGTGCTGGGCCCATAGGAGCTGCGTGAGGCAGGCTGCTAGTGTCCTTACCTGGGTTTCTGATCTCATGGCTCAACTTCTTCAATTTGTTCAGCTCTGGGGTAGGGAGGAAGAAAACAGAGAGGATGAAATGTCCAGGCCATGGTGACCATCAGAGCCACCCTTGAGTCCCACACTAGGTGAAGTCCTGAGAGATCCCCTTGCCACCCCCTGTCTTGGGGTGCCGTGCTCCACAGGGGTTGGGGATGAGCACCATAGGCGTTGGCTCAGGGGCACCAAGGGAGTTTCCTATTCTTCCTGTCCTTCAAGTCCTAGCTCGAGCCTCTCCTCCCCAGAGGAGCTCCTGCTACTGGCCAGGGTCTGCTTGATCTCATTAATTCTGATGCAGTGCTGGGGGCTGAGCGTTACTGTCCACCCCAGCATTACTGTCCACCCCAGCCTGTCCTAGTGCCTGAGGGTCTGGACCACCCCTGAGCACTCAGAAGTGTCCACAGCTGGTCTGCGGAGTGCGTTCTGTCCGATTCCTCTCTCCTCCTGGACTGAGCTCTGGACCTACATGAATGTCTGGTACACAGTAAGTGCTCAATAAATGGGTATTGCAGGGATGAATTGGCACGGTCATGGCACATGCTTCTTTTTCCATGATGAGTTGGGACTCTGGCAAGCACCCAGTGGACAAAACAAACCCCATCACTTGTAGATGGCTTTAGTTTGCACAGAAATATCTAACTGTATTTGCATAATAACATTGTTTTGTGGGGCAGCCAGGGATTGTAATCCTGCTTTGAAGATCAGAAGACAGGTCTGAGAGGTGACGTGACTTGCCCAAGGTCAAATCGCCAGCAAATCGAGGAACTGGACTTGGAATCCAGTCTTTCTGGATTTTGCTACTTAGCAAAATTGAAGGGTCTGGTGGGCGATGAGCCAGGAAGGCAGCGGGCATGGGTAGCCCCAGGTACACGGGGGACAGCAGTGCATGGGTCTCATCAGCCAAGAGCACTGGCTCGCTGGTTCATTCCTCAAGGGTGGCTGGTCCTTCAGACGTGGCATCCATTCTGGTGGCAGTCCTTACCGCTCCCTCTTGCCATCCTCACTCCACAGAAGCCTACTGCTTGCCCTTCATTACCTGCCTTGCATTCTGGTTTCTCCTTATGCTATTGAAGACATCAACGTAATTCCGGAAACTTGGCCCTTATCAAAAGTGGGAAAATGAGAGCAGGACAAGAAGAATGTGATTTTTGTCTTATGTGTTCAGGGCTAGGACTGTTCCTGGTGTTTGGTGGGCGCTCAGTCGGGGTTCATCGATTGATCGACTGAATAAGCAGGTGGGTGAAGGTTGTTATACTCATTTCTGCTGTGTTTGTGTTGAAATCTAGATCAGGGTCTGTTTCCCTGGGGAGGTGGCGGAGAGCAGGGACATTACCTTCCTCGGTCAATGTGTGGCTTGCAGAGATGTCTTCATCAGCATTAGTGACAACCACTGAGTAGGTGCCCAAATCCTTAAGGTCGGGTTCCTTCAGGATGACCTTGGACCTGGCAGACAGGAGAATGGAGACTGGTTGTGGCCCTTGGCCTTGTGCATTGGCTGCCTGAGCTGGGGGTGGGGTCCCTCTGGTGGACACCTTTAGTGGCACAGCCTGCTAGCTGGCCACATTGTCCTGTCCACCTCCAGGGTTTAAGCATAAGTTTTACCTCCTGGTGCACAGGGCGAGGCCACGAGCGACTGGGGGAGGAGGAGTGAGACATTGGGGCACTGACAGACGACCTTGTGGTCATCTGATCCAACCTTCGTTTATCAATGAGAAGGCTGAGTGCAGAGAACCTGCGGGAGCAAGGTGCTGGCACCCAGGCCAGAAACCAAGGCCTGAGTATCTCCTTGGAGGCACCAAGGCCGAGGCTCATGCAGCTCCTTAGCAGAACGTCACCGTTTAGCCTCAGCGTGCGTCCCGTGAGGGGCAATACCTCCTCGGGGTGGGACAGGGCTTGCCACCCTCACCATCGCGTCTGCCAACACCTCGACATCACTCGCCGAGCGGGTGCCTCCTCCTCTGCCTCACTTACTTGTTAACTTCATCCTGCACCTCGACCCTCTGGGGGTCTGGTGGACCCTTGTAGTCTTTGGACCATTGAAACTCCGAGGAGTCAGGGGCCTCCGGGGCTTCGAAAGCCAAGTAGATTCGGCCCTCTTCATCCACACCAACCTTGATCTCCTGGGCATCTGAGGGCGAGGGGCAGTCAGGGGCACTGGGTGTTTATGAATGGTAACCCAGGTCATGCCCTTCCCCCCTCCAGCGGCTGCCATTGTACTTGAATAACAATGAACCCAGACTCCTTGTGTGGCCTCCATAGCCTTGCATGATCTGGCTCCTTCTCAGCTCAAATGCCACCTCCTCACAGAGGCCCTCCTTGACTGCCCCCGCTAACGGGGCCCTACCCAACATAGCACCATGTTGACACTGAACACGATCTTCAATTGCCTTCCTCATAGAATGGTTTCCTTGTTTACTGTCCATCCACCTGTGCATGCTCCTGCTGCCACTCACAGAGCAGGGACCTGCTTTCTCATTCACTGCCGTGTCTCCAGTGCGGTGGAGACATTCTCAAATATTTGTTGAATGAATGAATAATTGAAAGAATGGAAAGGGAATATGCCTTACAGTTAGGAGAGCCGAGTGAGCCTGTCGTCTGCTAGCTGTGTTTCCTGGTTGGTGGTCTCCCTGAACTACAATAAAGTTGATTCTAAAGTGTGAAGACAGCACAACTTTTGGCATGTGTCACATGAGGAACCTCAGGAACTGTGACTGTAAGACAGGCAATGCTGCTTAGGGCTGAGAAGGAGCTGGGTATCATTTATTTTATTTTTCCTTTGGGTGCCAGGGATTGAACTCAGGGGCACTTAACCACTGAGCAACACTCCCAACACTTTTTATATTTTGAGACGGTTGCTGAGGCTGACTTTGAACTTGTGATCCTGCCTCAGCCTCCTGAGTTGCTGGGATTATAGGCATGCACCACCATGCTTGGCAGAACTGGGTACCATTTAAAAGACCTTTAAGGAGTGGCATAAGTTTACACATGTGGTGTATGAAAAGACTGGAAGATTCTATCAAATTCTATTTTCCTATCTTGGATCCCACAGAAACGGATGGGAGTGGGGAAGAGAGAAGCAGGCTAGAAGAGGAAGAAATGGTTGGAAGATGTCCCACAGGAGAAGGGCCCAGCCGACCCTGACCTTGTGCTGCCACCCTCAAGGTGCACCCCCCGTCCCCCGTCCTCCAGGACAGCCCAGCAGCTGAGGGCTGGCACTATCTGGCTGGCTGTCCTTACCTGGCTTGTCCTCCAGGAGCACAGGGTCTGTGGGCATTGATGGTTGTCCCAGGCCAGCTGAATTTATGGCCTGTACTTGGAACATGTACCTCTTTCCTGGTTGCAAGTCACATACCTGGGGGCGGGGACAAGAGCAAACATGGAAGGTGCACTCTCCTGGCGGGGGGCGCGGATGCCACCTTCCACCCAACAGCCCGGAGCCAGGCCTGGGGACATCTTTGCCATCCTTTTCTTGAGCTCCCAGTCACTGAATTCCACCCATTTTTATTTCTCTGATGTTTCTTGAATGTGGCCCAATTGCACCTTGAATCAAGCATCATTTTTTGTCACCCCAACAGTTTCCTAACTGGAATCTCTGTCCCAGGATCCCCCTCTCATCTGTTTTTCCCTCCACCAATCTGATTATGCTCAAATTTTTCAGTGGCCCTTAGGGTCAAGTTCAAAATTTGACATGTAGGACCCAGTCTTCCAATCTGCTCTGGCCCACTGTCCTCCTACTCCTGTATAGGCCCCCTTTGCTCCTAGGCTCCCTGTGTCACTTCCTGCCTCCTGCCCCTGCCCTTGCTGAGTCCTGCATGTGGATGGCCCTCCCTCCTCGATCTAGCTGATTCCAACTCAGACTTCCCCATCCCGCTCTGCTCCGGCATAGGCAAGGATCCCAGGAAGCAGCAAGGAGATTCCTCCTGAGCTCCGGAACTCCTCGGAGCCATCTTGATTACACCATTTATCACTTAGTATTGCAATTGCCTGTTACCCAACCACCGTGACTTGTATAGCTTTTTGTATCCAGGAACTGGTCCAGGCCTGGCACTGAGTAGGTGCCAAAAAAAGATTAGTGAATGGCTGAGTGAGTGGCAGCCAAGCGTCCCCACGTGGGATGGGGCCAAGTCCCTGAGGCTGTCTGCCTCGGCCTGGGCCAACCAGCCCAGTGAAAGCACCCCAGGAACTGCAGAATATCAGAGGATCCCACTGGGTAAGGGCTGTCCTCCCTGACACTGCCTCAGGTGGCCTGGGTTCTTATTCTTATAAAATCAAAGTTTTTTTTATATTGTTTTCTGATTATAAATGAAATACATGCTGGTTGGGAAATTTTTTAAGTAACAGAAGAAGGTAAAAGGAAGGATGAAATTTCCCCTGGCAGCTCCGCTCTGGAGAGGACCAGGGTAAATGACTTGGTGAAAACCATTCTAGATTTGGTAGAAATGTGGCATGTGCCATATTCCGTTGGTTGGCATCTTATTTGTTCGGCATCGTTCTGGGCCTTTGGGGCTTTCTCGTGGAAGGATGGAGAAAGGTCCTGCCTCCTGCACACCTTCCCACCACTGGGAAAGAGCGGGATGGAGGACACAGGCTATCTTTCCCTAGAGCTGCACATCACAGGACCTGGACCATGTCACAGATGTTCCTTTGATGGAGGAGGCCCCCGAGACCTGCTGGCTTCAGGGGATGGACACCGTCGAAGTGGCTGCCAGTGACCTCTCAGTCACTGTGTCTGCTGATTCTGTCTTTATCAGGCCAGGAGACCACCGGGGCTTCCCTTCCCTCCCGCACTCACAGAGGTCAGAACAACCACAACCGTGATGAATGAAACCAAGACTCCTGCCAGATTTCTTACTGATCCCAAGGGTGTAGAGCTTGTTTCTTATTTAAATGAAGAAACACGTGTTCACTTATATATATTATATATGTGTGTGTGTGTGACATGATCCATACATTGTGTTATCTACACATATAAAAGTCCTACGCTCTCTCCTGCTTGGCTTTTCTAAGCCACAGTGAATGGGTGTATTTTCATGTCAATATAACATGTGGGCTGCTCCACTCTTTTTTTGGGGGGAGGTACCATGGATTGAATCCAAGGGTGCTTATCCACTGAGCCACATCTCTAGCCTATTTTTATTTTTTATTTTAAGAGAGGGTCTCAATAAGTTGCTTAAGGGCCTTGCTAAATTGCTGAGCCCGGCCTTGAACTTGCAATCCTCCTGCCTCGGCTTCCTCAACTCTGCCTTGACTTCCTCAACTCTGCCTCGACTTCCTCAACTCTGGGATTACAGGTGTGCGCCACTGGCACCTAGCAGCTGCTCCCCTCTTTACACCATTGCCACTCCTGTGCTCCCTGTTCTTTATACTGCCTGGCACAAGACTCCACTTTGCTGTGTCTCTGCAGCCCCCCACCCCCTCAATGATGAATGCTTAAGTTGTTTCCGACTTTTGCCATTATACTGCTAGTGGGCACTACAGTCCTTAGGGCTTGGTACACTTGCCTCGTTGTTTGTCTACGATTCAATCCTAGAAACAGAATTCCCGGATCAAGGGTGAAGCACATCTAAATGCTGATATAACTGGCTGACTGTGAATTAAGGTTTTAGGGAGGAGTCTGTCCAAAATGGAGCAGGGTAAGGCCACCAGCCAGGCAGACAGACCCATTACTACAAGTTTCCTTGCTGTGTGGCCCTAGGTAAACCATTCTCTCTCTGGTCCTTTGTTGCCAGAAGTGCTCATCCAGGTTGTTCCAGCCTGGATGTTCTGTGTTTCGGCCACATCTAGTAGCAGAGAAGGCTCAGGGCAGGCTAGAAGGTGAGTGGGACTGGGGGTGTGGCTCAGTGGTACAGCACTTTCCTAGCATGTGAGGCCCTGGGTTCAGTCCCCAGCACCATAAAAATAGAAATAAATTTTAAAAAAAGAAGGGACAGGAACTCACCTTGAGGTGGGTGCCAGAGATGGGGTCTGGAGTGACTGGCTTCCACTCCTCAGAGCCTTCCTCCTGGACACTGATGCGGTAGCCTGTGACTGGCCCGGCCCCTGTGTACAGTGGGGGCTCCCACTGCAGCATCAGGGAGGTGGCCCGCACCTCGAACACCCGCACATCATATGGGGGGCCTGTGGGAGAAGAGAGATGGGGCAGAGATGGGGCAGGCCTGCCAGAAGCACATGAGCTGAGCAGTCAGTCACAACCAAACCTGGAAGGGTACAAAGCTGAAATAGAGGGAAACCTTCAAAAGATGGTCAGCATTGACTCCTTCTAGGAGCTCCCCGACCTTCCCCATTCCCATCCTCAGCCCAGATAGCGTGACTCCTCCAAAAGTCATTGCCATTTCAGGGTTCCACGTAGGGGCTAAGAACGTGACCTCCAGAGCCAGACACTGGGCTTCGTGTCCCAGCTCCACCCTTGCCAGCGATGGAGACTCTGGGTGAGTAACTTACCCTCCATGTTCCGGTCTCCTCATCTGTACAATGGGGGTGACAACGCTTCTTGGGCTACAATACTGTTGTGAGCATTGGTGAGGTGATTTATGGAAAAGTGTCTGGTATGCAGCAAGGACCCAGTTAATATATATTTTTTTCAGGGCTAAGGATTGAACTTGGGGCCTTACACGTGCTAGGCAAGCGCTCTGCCACTGAGCTAAATCCCCAACCCTGGACCAGTTAATATTAACTGTTTGTAATTGTTGCCTCTGAAAGTTTCACGAGTTGCAATTACCAGCCTCTGGGTAAAGATTTTGTGCAGGAAACAGAACTAAGCTGAGCCCAGCAGGAGGCAGGGGGTCACCGTGAGAAAGCTAATGGGGGTTATGGGCGCAGTGTAGGTGGCCTGCTCTTCCTGTTTGTCCCGGATGGAGGGGATTCCTGCAATGTGGGACCGTTAGTGGTGGACTGAGAAAGCCGTGGGCAAGCTGCACGAATCGGTCACCCTGCAAGTGTGGCCTTGGTCTGTGGCCAGACTTGAGCTCAGTGCTGCACTGAGTCAGGGGTTGTTTGTGCTGGAGTACAGGGCCAGTCAGTGGTCCTCTACACGGCAGGATTAGGTTGGTCTGTGTCAGGGGTGGCAGGGTCAGCGTGCAAAGGTTGGGGTCTGGGAATAACAGCATGCACTGGAGCGCATGGGGAGCGCGGCGGGTTCGTCTGGCTGGTTCAACGTGGGGAGGACGGGGAAGGCGGGTGCTGGACTTCAGCCCTCCAAGCCTCTCACCTGGCTGGGGCATCGTCCACTCTTTGCACTCGAACAGGCTGCTGGGCGCTGACAGCTCGCCAACCCCTGCCCAGTTGGCCGCCCGGGCACGGAACTCGTAGAAGTGGCCTTCACGAAGGTTACTGACCTGGAGGAGCAGAAACAGAGGTGAAGGCCAGGGCGGGGGGAGGGAAGAGGAGGAGGTGCAGCCGCAGAGGGTGGACCCAGAGCCGAGGTCTATGGGGGCTTGCACAGGGTTGTTGGAGGGCTCTGCTCTTGAACGTAGCTGGATGGTGGAGGCAGGGGAACCCCAGGCCTCCTTCGGATTCAGCAGGGCCCTTCATGTGCAGCAGTGGGCCGAGGCCACTCCGTCCTCACCTTGCAGACCCGGTTTGGGAGGGGCTGCTGGTTGACCGCGTGCCAGTGCAGCTCCTCTGAGTCGTGCTGGTCCAGGAAGTAGCCCAGGACCTTGCCACCTCCACAACGCTTGGGTGGCTTCCAGCCAATGACCATCTCATTCTTCCCACAGTTCAGGAGGGCAAAATCATACGGGGCTGATGGGGTCGCTATGGGAGGTAAACAGGTGAGGCCAGCGGCTCCCTAGGGTACTATAGTGGGCAGTGGGGCCTGAGGGAGCCATGAGCACCCTGGGGAATCCCACCTGCTCCAGGGGTGCCCCCTGAGCCTGCAGCATCTATCCCCCCACTCAGATTTCTGGACTGGGTGGATAGGGGGAGGTCACCCCCTAGAGAGGACCAGGTCAGGCCTCATCCCATGGCCCCAAGGAAAGGGTGGTTAGAGACTCCCCAGTTCACCTCTCAGGGCTTCTGCTCCATTGGTGCCTGGGATCAGACCCCCAAGATAAGACCTGTGAGCCCTGCTCCCACCCGCCCAGGCTGCCCAGGGGCTTGTGGGCCGAACCTGCCCATGGACTCACCTAGAGCCTGCTTCACCCTGATGGGCCCTGTGGAGGCTGAGCTCTCACCTACCCCGGCCTCACTGACTGACCTGACGCAAAACTCATACTCCTTGCCTGTCCTCAGCCCGGGAACGGTAAACCTGAGAGAGAGAAGTGTAGCCTTCAGTGATGGCCACACAGCCCAGAGGCTTCCTGAACCTTCTAGAACAACTTTGTGGGATAAATGGTCACCAGAGTGATAGGTTTGAGGGTTCTGGGCCAGTTCCTCCCTAAAAATAGCGATCTACGGTGATGCCTGAAATGGCACGTTGGAGGATGCTGTCCTTGAGGTTGAAAAGCATTTCCGCTCCTCCAGAGACCTCCGTGGAGGGGCAAACGCAGAAAAGCTGCCAAACTAAGGCCAATGCAGTGCCCCAGGTGCTACCTATGCCATCCTCAAGACCTTGGGCCTTGTCCCAAGAGTGGCTGTTATTATCTGTGCGAATGCTGGGATTCAAAAACAAAGGTACTTTTAAAGATACCCCCATCAAAAGAACTGTCATCCAGGGACAAATAAGACCCAGGCTTAAAAACAACCGTCCTTCTCATTCGGTCCCTTCTTGATACAACTTGAGTTGTGGATCTCCTTTCCTTTTCCCTGAGCCACTTTTCCTGTAGCAAATCTTGTTCTGTAGGGGGCTGTCCTCAGTCAGTGGTCACC
The DNA here is from genome assembly GCA_004027875.1 of Aplodontia rufa. NCBI lineage: Eukaryota > Metazoa > Chordata > Mammalia > Rodentia > Aplodontiidae > Aplodontia > Aplodontia rufa. The sequence goes on along the minus strand of PVKS010008534.1, from coordinate 37,756 downwards.
TCTGTCCCTGGTCTCCTGCAAACAGAGTGCCTTAGCAAGTGTTTGTCAAAAAAGAGACCATCTAGGTCTACGACTCCTGGACTCACTCACTATGGGAGTTTTGGCAAGTTACTTAACCTCTCTGTGCCTCAGTTTTTCCATCTGTAAAATGTCACCTGTAAAATGACAATAAAAATCATTGATATAACTCAGGGTTGTGGTTAGAGTTAGAAGATCTAAGATATGAAAGTGCTGGGAACAGGGTCCCGGGTACATCCTGAGAAATAATAGGCTTCCTGATCTCCCAGGGCCCCTTCTTTGAGGATGCCCTGGTGCAGTGGGGTGGGGTGGACTACCTGCTGTCCTGGATGGGTTTGTTGTTCACGGTTTGCCACTCTGATGACCCCACCTCCCGGGAGTAAATGTAATAACCCACGAGCTCCGCGCCCCCGTTCACTGGATCCCAGACCAGGGAGACAGAGGTCTGCGTGTCTCGCAAAGCTTGAACTTGAGCTGGGGGAGGGAGAGTAGCTGTAAAACAAAAACATGGCAGAGAGAAGACACTGAGTACTGGCTCCGACGGGGCTGGGTTCAAAATCTCCCAGGCCCAGAAGTGTGCCTGAGACTCTCCTCTCCTGAAAGTCCTCTCTCCTCTGACTTCTGAGCACCTCTGCTTCCTCACTCAAGCAATAAAACCCTCATTCATTGACCCTTACCAAATCTGATAGCTTCCCTCAGTCCTTATCTTCAATGACAAGAAACCTTGATTTTCTTTCCTTGAAATTTTTCTACTGAATTTCATGACTCCTTGAGAATAAGCTCTTTAAGTTAGGGCTGCCATGATTTGCTAAATGAATAGATGAATGAATGGATGGACAGGTGGATGGATGGATGGATGGACAGGTGGATGGATGGATGGATGGATGGATGGATGGATAGGTGGACAGATGGATGGATGGATGGATGGATGGATGGAGGGATGGATGGATAGGTGGATAGATGGATGGTTGATTGGATGGATGGATGGAGGGAGGGACAGGTGGATGGATGGATGGTTGATTGGATGGATGGATGGAGGGACAGGTGGACAGAAGGATGGTTGATTGGATGGATGAACAGATGGTAGGATGGACAGTTAGCAGATACACTATCTTCCTAGCTCTCTCTTCACTTCTCAAACTCCTTATACATCTTTTGGTGATTCCCTATCTTCCTTTTGCCCCAAATGTGTGATCCTCCAACTTCTTCTTCTTAACCTACTCCATTTTTATCTTGTCCTTTTTCCTGAGGATCCTGTCTGTAATGCTTCAACCCTCACCTCTGCAGGCTTCACTTCTAGCCCTGCCCTCTCCCCTGATTTCCAGAGCCTTGTCTTCCTTTTCCTTCCAGACACTTCTTTTATACTCTGGTATTGCCTCAGAGGCAACAGAAAAAGGCTGAACTCAGCCTCTGTCCGGCATAATTCCTGCCTGTGTCAAGTGCCTGTTCCCAGCAGCCACCACATTGGCCATGGGCATGAACTGAAGAAGCAGATTTGAGAGGTCCCAGGTGCAGGAAGATCCTACCACCAAGTTAGCCTCTGGGAGTTTGAATGGAGGACAAAACCTTGATTTCAAAGAAAGTTTCATGAGGACATATTGCCAATATAACGTTAATTTTTAAGAAGTAGAACACAGGGCTCTACTTATTGGCTGACCGTACTTTCAAAAAGGCGCATTGATATGCATGTGGTCAAAAGGCCGGAGGCCTTGGCACACAAATGCTCATGGAGTTGACCCTAGGTGGAAGAATCATGGGTAGGGACATTTTTTCCTTCCTTCCTATTTTTTGTGCCTTTTCTGTACTTCTTATTTTTGTACAGCAAATCTACTTTTTCACACAAAGAAATGCCTTTTATTTTCCCCTCTGTGCCCAGCCCTCTCTTCCTGTCCCTTTTTTTCTGTATTCTACAAGAGGCTTTGCCCATATCCACTCACAAACCATTCACTGGTAAGGCCCTAAATCTAAGCGGTTAACCAGGTCAGAATGAAGGAAAAACACCAGGTTCCCACCATACTTTCCACAGGTGCTGTGTACACATGCACGCGCGCACACACACACACACACACACACACACATTAAAGCAGAGCACATCTAGGATCTGAAATCATGCCCACAGGGGGCCCACAGCCAGGGCCTTTCTAGGATGGGCGCTGAATCAGCTGCTTCCTTAAAGAATTAGTTGGCTGCGCAGAGAACCTTCTGATTTGACTGATCAAAGAGCAAAGCACCCCAGAATCCACAGGCCACAGAGGGAGGGGTCTTGGGAAGCCAGAGCCAGGATGGAGCTGCAGATGGGGGCCTCAGAAGGAGCTGGAGGTGGCAGCAGTAACCAGGGCCTTGGGAACGATGGATGTGGCAGGTGAGGTCAGCGAGGCTCGCAGCTTGGCAGTGACTTGCCTAGGCCCTCACTATGCTGCAGATGAGAGGCATCTGCTCAGGAAGCCTGCTCCTGGTTGCACAGGCAGGATCTAAGGGGCTGGTCAGAGATCTCTAGATCTCGGGACACTTGCTCACTCAGCTCCTGTGCTGGATCCAGCTGGGCTCTATCACCTGTAACTTGTTGATCTGACAAAAACGATCACACCTCCCTGAGCCTGCAGCCCAGAGGGTGGGATTTCTGACATCTTAGAACTTGACAGGCCTGAGATCATGTTGCTTTTCAGCTCCATGATGGGTTGAAGAGGTCAGGGACAGGGAAGGCTCCCACCTTGCACCCCTATGCCTCGATGCTGGCACCCCAGCCTACCTCCTGCACCCCGGCTGCACCACTGGTACCTGGCTTGCCCCGCAAGGCGATAGGCTCGCTGGGCTCCGAGGGGTCGCTCATGCCATACTGGTTCATCGCCCGTACTCTGAAGACATAGGACTTCCCTCTCTCCAGGTTGAGAAGGGCGAATCTCGGGGACTTCACGGGCGTTTCTGAGCTGATGGCCTCCCAGGTGCCACTCCCTATGACTGACTGAGGGAAGGAGGAACTGGCATTGGTTCAGCTCTGGGCTGGGCCCTTCCCACAAGCGTTCTCCTGAACTTCTCTCCCCAGCCCAGGCTGCCTCTGAGCACCAGAGCTCAGGTCCATCTGCTTCCTCCATCTCTCCATCCGGATGCCCACAGAGCTCTCAACTTCCGTATGTCCAGTGCTCAACTCTGGGGCTCCTGAACCATGGCACGCACATTGGGCTAGTGGCATCCACACTTCTGGTTGCTTGGGCCCAAACCCTTGGAGCCACCCCTGGCTCCTGCCCTCACACCCAAATGTGCTCCATTGACAGATCTACCTGGTTCCACCTTCAAAATCTCAACAGTGACTCACCACCTATGCGTCCACCATGACCTCGATCCAGGCCACCATCATCTGTCACCTGAGTGGTCTCTAAACTGGCTTCTCTGCTCCTACCTTTAAAACTCCTCTCAGTCTTTTCTCATACGGCTGTCAAAAGGATCCGTCAGGGCACAAGCTGATCAGGCCCTGTCCTCTCAGAACCTTCTCAGCCCCATCCACCCCCTGGAAAGTGCTTCCCACGACCTGAGCTGGGCTGCCTGTCTGCCCGTGATGCGCTCCCTGCTTTGTCCAAGCCCCACAGCCCTGGCTGCCCTGTTGCTCTGCGGTGGCCCAGGGCCCACCTCTGGATACATGGGCTGAAGCATTGAATAGATGGATGGATTCTCACAATGGCCCTGCAAGATGGACGTCAACTTCCTGATCAACGGGCAGAGACTTTATGGTAACTTTCCTAAAACTCATGCATTGAATAACTGGTGGATGTGGCCTTTCAGGTTTTGTTGGCTCCAAACCTTCTCAGTCTCCACAACCTCAGGGACCCAAAAAGCTGCCATAAGTCTAGAGCTTCTGGGCACAAAGAGGGTGAAGAGCCACCGGTGACAGCTGGTGAATGAAGCATGGAGAGATCATTTCTGCTGAGTCTGGGCCTAAGTGTTAGGGCCCAGGAACACCGCGGAGTATCTACTGTCCCTGCCTCCCTGGTATTTCCCCTCTAGGCCACCAGGGGCCTAGAACCTAGCTAGGCCAAAAAAGCAGCTTAAAGAACAAGACTCAGGAGGCTGAGGCAGGGGTATATAGAGTTCAAGGCCAGACCTTGTCTCAAAATTAAAAATAATAAATGGCTGGGCATGAGGCTCAGTGGTTGAGCACCCCTGGGTTCAACGCTCAGTACCAAAAAACAAAACAACAAGGGACACTGCTGATCCCCCAGAGTACACCTGGCTCTTCTGTCTTTGCATGTTTTAATAAATTCTATCCTCCCAGGAACCCTATAAGTTGTGTGTGATTTTATCCAAAAAGAAACTGAGGGGGCTGGAGCAGTGGCTCAGCGGTTACTACGCTTGCCTGACACGCACAAGGATGCAGGTTCGAACCCCAGCACCACGTACACAACGAAGTGTCGGAGCAACGAAAGCCACGTGAAAAACTAAATAAAATCATTTTACTGTTCTCTCTCTCTCTCCTGTCCCTCTCTTAAAAAAGAAAAAGGAAGGAAGGAAGGAAGGAAGGAAGAAACTGAAGCACCAAGAGATTTAATAACTTGCCCAAGGTCACCCAGCTAGCAAGAGCAGAGACAGACTTTGAACCCAGGCAGTCTGGCTCTGAGGTCTCCACCATCTTACTCTACAGCTCACAAAACAAACCTGTAATCATCTTCCTATGCGGAAGAACTAAGACGGTTTCCCGTGAGTGCGAAGACGCCGGTTTGGAAAGCCAGGGCTAGGGACTCCTCCCGGGAAATGTTTAGTTCATATTCTGCGAAACTTTACTGTTGCCTACTGTGAGCCAGGCACTCTTCTGGGCACAGTGAGTAGAGAGAGGATAAACGTGACCTCTGCCTTCAGAGTCAAAAACGCCCCTCGGGAAGTCACAGCCCTGGGCTGCTGTCCCTGGCAGGGCGCTGTGTTCTATTTCATCTTCATAGGGCAGGTTCTCCATTTGGGGTGGAGGAAACTGAGGCTCAGAGAAGTTAGGAAACTAGCTCAGGGTCACACAGCAGAAACCTGAATTTGAATAGATCTTGATGCCACTCATTCATGCAGCCTCCCCAGCACTGAATCTATGCCAGAGAAGAGAGGGACTCCACCTTCATCACAGTGTGCCCTGCCCCCACTCTGTCCCCAGCGAGGACTGTCTTCCAGTGCTCTGTCACTGGCTGGTGGGCAAAAGCCTGGCTTCCCTCCCAACATGCCCCTACCAAGAAGAGGCACTCGACCCAAGTGTGACCTGATACCAGTGACTTGGGGGCAGGAAGGTACTCAGGGAACGGTGGAAATTATGGTCTGTACCTCTTAATTTTGTGTGCTTTGTGAGTAGCCTTAGGATTTGCCATCAGTAAGTAGCCCATCTCTCAGGGTTGGCAGTAAAAGGCCATTTCATCCATTCCCCTGCCTCTGTAAGGCAGGGAATTCTCTTCTCTGAAGGTACCCCAGGGACACTGCTTTGCACCTCCCCACGCCTGGGGTTTACTTCTCAGGCTGGTACTCTGTCTCCTACCTTCTCCAGGGTGTAAGTCAGTGGTGCCTTGCCCCTGGGGCTTGGCTCCTCCCAGCCCAGCACCACGTAGGACTCTCGGATCTCGTTGGCATGGACGTTGGTTGGGGGTGAGGGGATGATCACAGCATCTGGAATTGGAGTGAGCCAGGGCAGGGGTGGTTGGGCCCTCAGAGACCCCTAATCTCACCCCTCATTCCATAGAGGAGGGAACCAGGGCCCAGAGAAGGGCAGTAACTTGCTCCAGGCCACCCAGCAAGGCTGGGCAGAGCTGGTGCCAGAGTGCTGGTCTCAGATGCCCTGCCCACAGCTCCTCCAGGAGAGGCAGAGCCAGGTGGGCCACAGTGACCCCCGCACTCATGCCTCCTCCCCCTAGACCATTTGCCCTCACCTCCCTGCACCCTGAGCGTTTGCAGGGTCTGTGCTTTGCCAGTCTCTGCCCCAAGTATCCAGAACCATGGAAGGCTGCTGTCTGGAGGCACGGTGCTTGAGAGGGGCATGCGTACCTTCAAAATCATCCATGCTGACCGTGATCTTGCTGCCCAGGTCAAAGGGAATCTCTAGGAAGGAGTACGGAGCACGTGGGGGTCAGGGCTCAGCCAGGGCCTGCTCCACCCCGGGTTTTGAGTCCATCCTGGCTTCCTTGCCATGTGACCTCAGGCAGGTACTCTTGGGCCCAGGTTTCTTGGGAGTCCAAAGTGGAGTCCTGCTGCCCTTAGGCCCTGAGAGATGCTCTGTCTCTTGAGGCACAGAGAGGTGGCATGATGTGGCTGGGTGTGTGGAGCTGGAGGCAAACCTAACTCGGGGTGACTCCTAATGCTGAGAGGCCACATCCCTCCACTCCCCCAGGTGGGGGTTCCTGGTGGCCAGGCTGTTGTATTCCATCAGACCGAGGACATCTGAGAAAATCGTGGTCCTCTCTCAGATTGCCCTCCCATATGGACAGGTTTGGTTCCTTCCATAGACTGGCTGTACCTCCCTGCTCGGGCTGGAGGTTGCTGAGGACAGGAGCGTCTCCTCCCTCAGGCTATCCAGAGGACAGGAGCGTCTCCTCCCTAGGCTATCCTGAGGACAGGAGCGTCTCCTCCCTAGGCTATCCTGAGGACAGGAGCGTCTCCTCCCTAGGCTATCCAGAAGACAGGAGCGTCTCGCAGAGCATGTCCCGAGTGGTGCTCTAGAATGTCCCTTCAGGGCTCTGCACTTACCTATCTTTCTCTGGACTGCCTCGTAGTCACCTGTGACAACCACTTCTGAGGCCTTGGAGGGGAGGCTGCTGCCTGCCCTGCTGATGGCTCTCACCCGGAACTGATAGCTCTGGCCTTCCATGAGGCCTTGGATTGGGCACCGACAGGTCCCCCCAGGGGCCACATGGCAGGGCACCCATTCACTGGAGTCACCCTGGCACCTGTGGGAGACAGGCCGTGGCTTTCAGCCCCTGCCCGCACCCTAAGCCTTCCCGGCCAGAGCCTCACCTGCCCTGCCCTGGCTGCCTGCTCTCATCGTCCTCAGAGGCTCTTGCACCGGGTCACACCTCCTGAGCAGTAGAGGCAGGACTTCACAGAGGCTGCGCACTCGCTAAGTTGGCACCTTCCAGATGGACCCCCCAGCCTGGGCTCTCTATGCCTATGGGTAGGGGAGCTCATGTGACTGTCATGGGCTGGATGGGACAGTGGTCACATGTGGGTCCAAGTCCTGCCTCTACCACTAGTGAGCCACGTGACCCAGGCACTGTCCTCTCCCCAGACACCTTAGTTTCCCCACGTGTGCAGAGGGACATTAGGAAGTCCCCCTCCTGCTGATGTAGAGATTACTGCCAAGGCAAGGCTCAGTCCCAGCACAGCCCTGGGGATACACAGTGGTCTGCTAGGGGTAGAAACAGGCAAGTTTCTCTGCAGCTGCTGCCTCAGAGTGTGCAGTGTGTGAAGGAGGCAGAAAGTTCAGGTCCCCGGCCTGTTGTCCCCTTCCTAGTGTGCCCTTACCTCCAGGACACACTGGCCTGCAGACTCACATGCACTTGGGAGTCCCAGTACCCACCGTTGGCCCAGAATTCCAGGCACCAATGTGACAGAGATTCAGAGGCATGGACGCCTCTTCTGCCCCCAAATCCTACAACACTGTGGACCTCCTGCCTGTTCCAGGAAGCAGGGCAGGGGTTTCCTTTCTCCTGTGGCCGCTGCTCTTGTTCTCACTGTCAGGCAGAATTCGACACCTGGTGACACTCACCTCTCGATGGAGTAGCCGGTGATGGGGTTGCCCCGGGTGTCGCTGGGCGGGGCCCAGGTCAGGATGAGGCAGTCTCTCTTCACATCCAGGCAGCGGACGTTCAGCGGGGAGCCAGGGGCCCCTGGGTTCTCAGCTGCAGCATCTGCCACCGAGAGGGAGAAGCAGATGGCTCTTCTGTCCGTGGCTCTGGGCAGCCAGTCCCCTCCCACTTCAGCCCAGCGTCCTCATTAGTCCTCCATGGGCTCAGCTTTGAACTTGAGGACCAGGGACAATCACAGCCTCCGACTCCCACCCCAGCCCAACGGCTGCCTCTGGAGTACCACTTATTAGGGACCTGTTTTGCACCAAGCACCCGAACAATTGGCATAATGAACCCCTGAGCCCCACAGCAACCCTCTTTATAGATGAGGAGACTGTGTCTCCCAGAGGTGAAGTGACGTGCCCAAGGTCACCCAGCTAGAGAAGGGGCCAAGCCAGGATTCAAACCCAATGGGAGAGTTCAGGAGGCAGAACTCCATAGGTGACCAGAATCATCCAGGCACATGCAGCCACCTCCCCAGTCCCCACGCCATCTGCCTCTCTGGCTGTGTCCTTTTGGAGGGTCGTAGACTGCTTCTGGGATTCTCAGACAGGATGTAGCCCAACACTCCTGTTTTGTAGGACAGGGACCAAGGCCCGAAGAGCACAGGGGTTTGTCCAAGGGGCAGAGCCTTGGTCCCTGGGCCGCAGCTACCACCTGTACCACCCCATGCCTCACCTCTCACAAACACATAGGTGCTCTGCTCCCGGGGGCCAAAGGGCGAGGGCACCCTGATGGTGTAGAGTCCCTCGTCCTCCTTGTAGGCGCAGGACACCTTCAGGGACACCTGACGGTCTGCATAGAGGATCTGCCGGCGTCCGCAGGACCTCAGTAGCCTGCCTGTGGAGGGGACGGGGGTCTTGCGTGAGTGCAGGGACATGCTGGCTTTTCCCGGGAACCTATAGCAGCTTTGGGGTCCTGGAGGCCCTGGGTGGACAGAGAGAGGGGCCGAGCGACTGCAGTCTGAGGACCAGCTCAGGGTGGGGACTTTGGGGCTCTGCCGCCACGGCAGCTGCACTCTGCAGAAAGCTGGGGGAAGGGCAGGGCTTGGTGGGCCTGGGGGCGCTCAGGGAGAGCTTGGAGGTTCAGGGAAGTGGCTCTGTGAGGAAGAGAGACGGGGTCCTGTATGAGATGCAGGGCTGAACAAAGGGGTACTCGTTGAAAGTTGGGGGCTCAGTGGGTAGGACCTGGGAGCCTAATGAAGGAAGCAGGGCTTGTTGAGGGCAGGGGGCTCCGTAAAGGGGTCAAGGTCTTATGGAGAGAGTTGGGGTCTTTCAGTGAGGAGGGCAGAGGGCCAGTGAAGGGACTGGGGCTCCTGGGGGATCTCTGGCCCCCAGGGGAGCCCTCCCTTCTCTGCTCTGCGCAGAGCGCCTCTGTTCTGGATGATGGACAGGTGTCGGGAACATCTCAGCCTGGTTACTGCAGCTGTGCTCAGGCCCACTCCTCCCTCACCCCTGCCCCCAGCAGGTGCAGCCCCCGGGCTGAGGGTGCTAGGGTGGGGGCAGCTGCACTCCTTGGCTGTGGCTGCAAGCTGGCTATGGATGGTTCAGGAGGTCCAGCTGTCCTCTCCCATCACCGGGCCACCTCTTCCTGCTTAGCTGGGTTTTCAGCCCTTGCCCGTGACACCCCTAGAGGTCTCCTAATGTTATTTACCTGGCACTGCTCTGAGTAATGTGGGGCTGTCCTGCCTCCTGACCTTGGCTGCTGGTCTGATAGCTTCAAATGCATCGCTTGCCCCAGTTGGCAATGAGGCTCGCAGGGGCAGGAGCCAGTGGTGACCAGGGTGGCTGCAATGGCGCTGAGGGCTTCCTCCCTATTCCTGACCCACTGCCCCAGGCCCCAGCACAGGGCCTGGCACTCTGCAGGTGCTTCCTGGCCCCAGCTGGCTGAGCTCCTGTCCTCCTCTGCCTCTTCATCATCCTGCGTCTCCTGGGGGTAGGATCCCAGGGACTGATCCAGGGCTCTGGTCCTTCCCGCTCCCTGGCGAGCCATGGAGGGGGTGGCTCCGAAGGCTGAGGATGCTCACCGTCTCGGAACCACTGGATGGTCTGCTCCGGGTCTAACACGTCCTCCGAGAACAAGCAGGACAGGCAGAAGGGCTCCTTCTCGCGGGCGAAGACGGGCTGCAGCACCGACGTGAATTCCACGTTGGGGCCAAACATCGATCCTGGGGTGGGGCCGGAAATTGGGGGCAGAAGTTTCTGAGATGCCAGCCTGACCCGGGGCCTAGGTGGAGCGAGGGCCCGGGGCATCCTGCTCCTCTGGATCGGGACCCTTAGCTCCAAAGGCGGTGCTGACAGGTGAGAGGGGCCTGGTCCCGGGTGGGGGAGGAGCCTTGTCTAGGTGGGGGCCAGTGAGCCCGGACAGCAATATCCAAAGGCCGGGCCCGTGGGTCTTTCTGGCTTTGCGTTTGTAATACAGTTTTAGTCAGAGGACGCTCTGGGGACAGGTGTGAGTGTGGATGGCCTTTGATGGGCAGTGAATGGTTCCGCTGTGAAAAGGACTTCAGGGAGACCAAAGCCTGAACAAGGAGTCCCAGACACCCCTCCTCCCTGTGAAGGCCCCACCCAGCACACCTGGCCCACTTACTTTTTTAAACAAATGAATTAAATTTATTATTATTATTTTTTGTGGTATTGGGGGTTGAACCCAGGGGCAGTCTGCCACTGAGCTACATCTCCAGCCCCTTTTCCTTTTTTATTTTGAGACACCAAGGCTGGCCTGGAACTTGCAGTCCTTCTGCCTCAGCACCCGATTTGCCCCCAACCCACTTACTTTTAAAGATCTCTGAATCGAAGCCAGCGTCCTTCCCTTGGTAGGCTGAAAAATCCAAAACAAATGGAGCTGGAGAGTTTCAGACCCCACATTGCTGCCAGATTTGGGGGGTTTGGCCCTGGATGTGGGTTCGAGTCCTGGGCTGTCAGCGGCTCCTGCAGCAGTTTCTCTGTCACTGGAATGGGGACTGATTCCTACTGGAGTGGCCCATTAGGATGGGAATGAATGGGTCACATGTGTTAAGTCTTCAGCCAGAGCCCAACACACAGTAGGTACTCAGTGCGTTCTGGTTTCACTCTTCTGGACCAACTTGCTCCAGAATCACAGAGGTCAGGCCTGGTCAGAGACTCGGGGGTTTCTGGCAGGACCAGCACTGACAGCTACACAGAGGCTCACGGGTGAGATTCATGTGACCAGACGGGGCAAGCACCCCAGGCCAATTTGATTACTCCTCCAGCAGCCCTGTCTGTTGCTGCCATTGTCCTCATGCAGAGGAGGAACCTAGAGCAGAGCCACTCAGCTGACCCCCAGGATCCTGAAGCCATGATGTGGCCCTGGTCCCTAGAAAGGTCCTTCCTTCCTGAGGTCCCAGGTGGCCACCCAGGTCATACAGAAGCCAGGGCTCCTGCCTCCCAGCCCCAGGCCTTTCACTCAGACACCAAAGTCACCATCCAGACGAGGCAGAGGAGGGAGCGGGGAACAAGAGGATGCCTGTAGCAGGGGTTAGCTATGGTCTGGCCTCATGGACCCTGGAGCTGTTGGCCTTCATGGAGGGGAGGACAGGGATCTGGATGAAGTGAGGGGATGGGTGAACAGAGAGGCATGGGCCCTGATGTCTGACCTTGGACTTGGCTCTGGCCATGGCCTATGGGACAGCTCAAATGTCCACTCAGAGACCTGTCCTGGCAGCAGGGACAGCTGTCTCCCAAGAGCTATTTGTGGAACAGGACAGAAGGTGGGGAAGACTGTGAAGGATAGTTTAGCAAGGTCTGAGAGGTGTGGGGAGTGTGGGACTGGTCCCCAGCCTGTCTGCTGCCCAGGACAGCTGCCCTGGGTGGGTGCTTGTATGTGTGTGTGTATGTGCGTGTGTGCGCGCGTGTGTGTGTGTCTCCTACATCATCTCATTTAATCAACACCAGCATCTGAGCCAGGTGGGAGGATCCCCCTTGCACAAACTGTAGCTCAGAGAAGCGAGGGGGCCTGCCCAGGTGCCCATGGCTAGTCAGCGGCAGAGCCAGATGGGAACTTGGGCCTGGTGAACTGCTGGGTGTCTGCCCTGCTTTAAGTGGGGGCAGCCTTCAGGAGGAGTCCAAGTTCAACTAGGAAATGCACACCAGAAACCAAGAGGGGCAGCGGAGTCAGGTGGGGATGGAGAGGGCTTGGTCTTTGCCTCTGAGGACCCCTCGGCAGGGTTGGCAGGGCCAGACCACCCTCTCTGAGGCCCTCAGTCAGATCTGGACCCAAGTCCAAGTTGTAGGACAATCATGCTCCTTGGAGACAGGCAGGCACGGTCGCTCTGGACAGTTGCTTAGGCTGCAGTGGAGGCTGAAATCCACTTGCCGCGCCACATGGCCTGGCATGGGGATGGCATCCACCTGGAGGAAAGTCCCCTTTTCCTAATCCATTCACCCGGTTCACACAAAGGTGCCATCCACACTACAGATGACTCTGCAGACAGAGCCGAGTTCAAGAGAGCTCAGGATGGAATGAGACGCTATAGAGTGTAGTGGGACCTGGGTCGGTGCCTGCCCCTGTCCTCCTAATTGTCTTTGACACCAGCTCTGGGGCAGAGGATCCTGCCTCACCATGCTTAACCATCAGCAAGCACACTGTCCCTGCTGCCCGTGCTAGTCTGAAGGAGGAGGCTCCCGCTTGCTCCAAAGGCCTGCAGGGAAGCAAGTCCCCCAGCCGCAGCTCCACACCCGTGGGCCGGTCCACGAGTCTGACTGCAGACTGTGTCCTCATCTGCTTGCCGTGCGCTTGCTGTGCCAGCCTGGTCTGTTGGGCACGGGGGTGGGGGGGGACTTACTGCGGACGAGGACTTTGGCGAAGGAGGAAGCCTGGCCATAGGCATTTTTCACCTTCACCGTGTAGGTGGCTGAGTCCTCAATGGTACATCTGAAAGGGAGAGAAGGAAAAGTGCCCCTGAGACTGCGGGGCTCCACGGGAAATGCAAGTCCCCTCTGCGGGTGGGAAAAGCTTTACATGTTTGGGCTGGCTACTGCACTTCTCCAAGCTTTGGTGTTCTCTGGAAACTGCTGACACACCAGCCCCAACCACAGGGAAGAGTGCTTTGCAAATGCCACGTGCAACGTTGCATTTTTCTTACTGACTCTGGAGGATCAGAGAGGTGAACTGACTTTCCCACATCACACAGCAACTAGAATTCAACTCAGCTTCAAGGTGACAAGCTCTCTCCTGAGACTACTTCCTGACCTATTGATGTCTCCAAACCAAAATCCTGGAGCGAGGCCTCTTCCTTTCTAACAGTGGCAGACAGATGTGCCCAAGGCATATGCCAATCGGAGCTGGGCTGGGGTCTCATCAGCAGCCAGGCCAACCCTGTCATGTACCCAGAGGAAGAGTAGGCTGGCTCCATCCCAGGGCACCTTGGTGACAACGAGAGTGGGCGGTAGGATGTGCATCTGGCCCAATCAGCAAGACAAGAGGCTCCTTGGTGTCTCCTCTTTCCGCACCCCTCAGGGGTGGGGGTCCTTCTTGTGTCATGGGCCAGCCTCACCTGACCCTTGAGGCTCCCCCGGCCCTACATGCCTTCCCTGGCTGCAGGACATGGGCCACCTCCCTGTAGCGGCCTCATATGCGCAGGTGTTTATGTCCAGGAACGCACATTTCTGGAAGGATTGACGACCTGTCCATCTTGGCGTCTGCAAGGCTCACATGGCTGAAGGGGTTCAGAGTGTTGAGCAGAACTGGCTCAATCCACCCACACTAGCTGCTGAAGGTCGGCGACCCTCCTTGTACAGTGCCCTGGGTGGCACTGGACACAGGGCGCTGCGTGACCAGTACAAGCTCAGGCGGGACCCTCTCGTCCGTTCCCATGCACTTGCCTCATCCTTCGACATCTCCGCAAGACTCTCGCCTCCAACTGCTTCCCCTTGCACACGAGCGTGCACGTGTGTGCCTCTGTACGTGTGCTTGTATTTTCTTTCCCCGGGCAAGAAGCTTTGCCAGCGTGCCTGGCTCCACGCTTGGTCCTCGCTGCTACCCCAAGTCTGAATTTCTCATGTGTGTTCCCAGGCACGGGGGGAGTGTGCGATGGGGACCGGTTCCTGGGCCTCTCTTGGGCCTGCCTGACCTGCGTCTCTGGGGGCAGGCGGGGGTCGATGCCGGGGGTCATTGTTCTAACAACAGCCAACAGCTCCAGGGGCTGAGGCAAACCGGGGGCAGAGCTCCAGGAAGTGTTCGGGGTCCTGTCTTGGCTTCAGCGGTGCTGGGGCCCCGGGGATCGCGGGCCTCTCTGGGTTCACAGCCTCACCTCCTAATCTCCTCTCTGGGTTCACAGCCTCACCTCCTAATCTCCTCTCTGGGTTCACAGCCTCACCTCCTAATCTCCAGGCTGAGCAGCCCGTAGTGGTTGGAGATCCGGTACTTTCCAGCAGGGGACAGACGGGGATCAATGCGCTCGTCATTTTTGTACCTGTGGAGACACAGTGGCTGTGGCAGGCCGTGGGGTTCTGAGCCTCAGCTTTGTGCTGCCCCCCAGGGTGGCCCTGTCACAGCTCTGAGCCCCAGGTGTCCCCGCTTGTGACACGGGAGTGTGGGGATGAGAGGAAGGGTGTGGAGAGCCTCCCCAGCCCTTGCACACAGCACAGCCTCTGACATTCACTCCTCTTCTTGGGGCCCATAAATGGCTCTTCTGTCTACCAGCTGCACATCAGGGCACCCCAGGGACCATGCCTGGCTTTTCCCTTCTCCCTGAGGGGCCTTGCGGGGAAGTTACCTCCATCCCTGTCTCCCCTGCCAACCCCTCAGGGTAGCTTTTGTTAATTCTGGCTCTCATTTGAATCATCTGGGGAGACTTTAAACATCTCCGTGTTAGCTGGGCACAGTGGAGCACACCTGTAATCCCAGTGACTCAGGAGGCTGAAGGAGGAGGATTGCAAGTTCGAGGCTAGCCTCAGTAATTTAGCCAGGGCCTAAGCAAGACCCTGCTCAACACACAAAATGAAAACAAAGTAAAACAAAGGGGCTGAGGATGTGGCTCAGTGGTTAAGCACCCCTCAGTTCAATCCCCAGTACCAGAAAAAAAATATTATTTTTCCACATGGTGCTCAGCGGCAGAGCTCTTGCCTACCAGGCGCTCTGGGTTCTACCCCAGCACCGAAACAAAACCCAAAAAGCCCTCCGTGCCTGGGGCCTGAACAAGCTGAACACAGGAACTGCTGATTGTTCTCCACCTGGGGCCACCCTTGTGGTGTGTCTCTCTCTCTGACGGGTGGCCAGACTGAGCAGCAGCCGCAGCAAGGACAAGTGTCCTGTGGCTGCTTCCGATGTCACCCTCTGCCCCCTTTCCTGTGCCTGTGTCCCATGGCAGGAAGAAGGCTGGGACAGGGCTCTGCAGCACCCTGAAGACCAGGAATGCACCCGAGTGGGATCTGGAGGAAGAGGCGTCCCTGTGACCAGACACTCACAGGAGAGAAAAATAAACTTCTACTTTCTTTAAGTCCATGCCCAGAATCCATCCCAAATGCATGCAGTTGGAACTTCTGGAGGCGGAACATGGGCGTCTTTATCTTTTAAACCCCCTGAGGTGGTCAAGCAGGTCACCTGCCCTGGATACTGCCTGTGTTTTCTGTGATCTCTGGGGTATCATTCTCCCGTGTGTGTGGCCCAGACCCTGGGGTGGCCTGGGGATCTGCGGGACTAAGGGGTCAAGGGTGGGGGAGGGAGTAAATGTCAGTAAAAGTTAGGCCTGGGTTCTGGACGGAGCATGCTGTGTGACCTTGGGCAAGTCAGTGCCCCTCTCTGGGCTTCTGTGTCCCAGAAGCCATCGTGTGGACCATCATGGGGCGACTGTGTGAAGGTTTCTCTCTGTGATCCAGTGCTGCTGGTTAAGGTTGAAGAGGAGGATGCTTCTGGCTGCCAAGAGGGGGCACCCCAGGCCCAGGGTGCTGCTTTCCTGGGATCTGGCCATGGTGTTTGTCTCTATGGCAACTAAACAGAGCCACACCTGCAGAGTCCCCTGGCTGTGCCCTCCTAGGAAAGGGGCCTAAGTCTGCTATGGGGAGGGTGGAGCCTAAACTGGGCACCCACTCTCTCTGGCTTTCCCAGGCCACGGAGCCAGGGTCAGACCCCACCTGACACCTGTCAGGAACATTCCAGACACCTCAGGCCGGCTGGGCTCTGCCTTTCTGAGATGTAGCTGCAGCTCTGGACATAGATCCTTGGCCTACCCTGCCCCAGGGCTTCTGTCTCCCCCTGGGAAGTGGCATCCCATAATAGCACACCATTATTGAGACAGCTGAGGAGCCCAGCCTGGAACCTGGCCCAGAGAGGCCCTCGTGAGACAGGAAGGTTTCTATTTTTTGTCTAAATCTCTTTTTATTTTCTGCACCTATGTGTATTTCAGACTCTGGTCTTAAGGCCGCTTGGTCTGAGAGGGTGATTCTAACTGGCATCAGCTGAACGTGGCCAAAGTGGGTCTCTGGTCATTTGCCCTGTTGTTGGCAGAGCTCGAGAGCCGGGGCTTTCGACACCCTGTTCTCAGCGATTTCCTCAGCATCCTCCCTGGGTGTGCTGCGGAGGCCTCTCTGGTCCCTGACCCTGTCTTCGAGGCCTGTGGGCACTGCTGTCCTCCCCGACTGTTCACCGTAGGGATCCGAGGCTGGCGGTCAGTCCACCTCCCAGTGGTGGCCTCCCTTTCTCCTTCTCTGCGGCCCTGGCACCCTCAGGGTGTGGGGTGCCCTGAATCCCCTGACCTGGGCCTCCCCTGCCTTCTCCCGTGGAGCTCCAGGCTGAGATGCTGGAAGCCATCTTGACCATACTTCTCTGAGCTTCCCCATCAAGATCAGATCCTTCCTGATCCTCCCTGGCAGCCTGGGCCCTCAGCTGAGTGCTCTGTGGATTTGCCGTGTGTTTGGCCCCCTCGGTGCCTCTGCCTCTAGAAAGTGCGGGATAATTGCTGAATGAATGGACCTGCCCGGCAAGCTGGGATCTTCCCACCTGGGGTTGGCTTTCTACCAGGGCCTGGATGCCACCTCTGGGGGCCAATCCCAGCACCAGGCGTGGCCCTGCCCTCGGGGAGGTGGGGTGGAACCCTGGTCTTCAGGGCCAGGAGCTGCAGGGGCCGCCGGGGGGGCCGCTGGGCAGGAGCGGGCTGGGCTGGGTTTCCACCCCGTTGAGGAATGCTTGGCTTTCTGTTGTGGTAACCTTGTTGGCAAGAGTGGAAAGCAGGGCCCCTGTCACCAGAGACTTCTACAGAATGCCTGAGACGGGGGCCTCAGGGTGTGGCTGCTGGGCCGGGACAGCTGAAGCCCTGACCTCTTCTTAGCCCATACCAGTGTTGGAAGCTGTCCCACTATGGGGACCAATATGCGTGTAGGGCTGCCTCGGGCCCCGAGGAACCCCGGCTCCTGGCACAGAGCCCAGCATGATTCTATGAGTAAGTGCCAGCTCCTATCCACCAGCTTCAGAGCCAGCTCCCTTGAGATGCCTCTCTTGATTGTTCCTGGCCTAAGTGCTTGTCTTCCTCAGCATTCTCTGTACTTTAAGAAAAATAACTACTGAGCTGCTCTCCAGGCCAGGGGAGGAGCTACGGCTGGGAGTCAGGAGAGTTGGAGTCCTGGCTCCCACTGGCTGTGTGCCCTTGGACAAGTCACCTTACCTCTCTGGGCCTTGATAGCCTCACCTGTGAAAGGGGGCAATAGTCTCTGTCTGTGAGGAGCTGGGAGGCTCACATGAGAGCAAAGCCTGCTCAGCACAAGATGGAGTACAAACTGCTGCTTCCCTGCGTTCTCAGTCATCTGTGCACTTGTCCTCTTGCTCCTGCTGGTCTGGAGTGTGTTCACCCTCAAGATCCTGCTCCTGTGCCCCCTGCTCTGGGGCAGCCATTTCCGCCCTTCATCTCCTCCTCTTTGATCTGAAATATGACCCAGGAATGCACTTCTCTGTGCCCATGTTTCTCTCTGTCTGGGTCTTTCCTGTGTCCTGTGCCCGAATCAGGGCCTGACATGGTGACACTCCTGGTAAATACTTGCCAAAACCCCTTCCTCACCCCAAGGTGTCTGGCAGTGGCCTCAGGTGCAGGAGAGCTCGGTAAA
Source organism: Aplodontia rufa (assembly GCA_004027875.1). NCBI lineage: Eukaryota > Metazoa > Chordata > Mammalia > Rodentia > Aplodontiidae > Aplodontia > Aplodontia rufa. The sequence continues at coordinate 19,884 of PVKS010008534.1, read as the reverse complement.
CACTGGCTGCACCGTGTGGACGACACGTCTCCTTCCAGGATACTGCCGTGCCCACCCCACCTCCACCACGCCTGGGCCTGGCTCGGGGGTCCTGCTATGGTCATGATCTCAGATATGGGGCCTCCTGCTTTCCCAGCCCTTTTTAAGTTCTGAGGGGTTCTATGTTGTTGTGGCTTCAAATCTTTACTGCAGGCAAGCTGGACAGGTCTTCAGCCTATTCTACAGAATAGGAAACCGAGGCAGGACCAGAAAGGTCAAGACACACGCCTGAGATCATACCCTGAGTTCGGAGAGAGAGAGAAAGCCCTGCCCAGAACACAAGGCTCCTGCTCCTTCTCCAAGTAGGGCCCTGTCCTCCCCACCCACTCTCCTGCTCCCCCCCGCCAGGACACTGGCCCATCTCCTGCCTCTTGCCATCATCCTCTAAGCCCTGAGACACTGAGCTCGGAGCAGCTGTCCTCTCCTGCCACCAGAATCATATTTTTACAAGGCTGTCTCCCAGTCTTCCAGCCCCAGGCCGGAGGGAGGTGGCTAAGAATAACCCAGCTCTGAGGTTCCCTAGCAGCTGTCGCTCTGTTTGGGGGTGGGCAGAGCTCAGGGTCTGTGGGAGTGGGTGGCTTTGCTGAGAACCCCCCAGGGCAGGACTGGGCTGTGAGGCACTCACAAGCCTCAGCAGCTTACCAGGTGACCTGGGGTGGCGGTGAGGCCTGGATGGTACAGGTCAGCAGGACCGTGGCGTGCTCCCAGACAGCATGGGAGCGGAGGGGGATCCAGAACCAGGGTCCCCGGCCGGAACAGAGCTCCCTCAGCTCCTTGGCCTCCTGGGCCTTCTGCTGTGTCTGGAGGGGGAGGGGGCATGTGTGACTCCTGAGAGCCAGCCAGCGCCTCTCCTGGACTTTGCTGTCACCTCCCTCCCTACTGCCCAGACTCTGGAGTCAGACCCACATGAACTGGGCCTCCAGGCGAGGGGCAGTGTTGTCCAGCGGGCAGGGCCTGACTGCCCCTTACTAGCTGTGGACTCTAGGCAGGGCCTCTGTTTCCTTACCTGAAAAATGGGGGTGATGGAACTATTTGCTCAACCGCCATGAATTACTTACATGGAAAAGGCCATGGAGGTGTGACCTGGGGAGGGCACGGGAGTGGCCTCAGGTGCCTGGGGCTCTTTTGTGTTCTAGACACTGGGAAGGTGACTTTACAGTCCCAGGCCCACTATTCCCACTCAGCACTGAGAGTCCTCACAACCACATCTGTGCTACAGTGGAGAAACTGAGGCTCAGGAACTGCAGGCCGCTTGCCCCAGGTCACACAGTGAGAAGGTGGAGGCTCCAGGGTTCAGGCCCAGGGCCTGGGTCCTTCCCAGGCACCCCTGGGCAAGGGGACAGAGTGCAGATGGAGCTGTGTGGGGGGTCTCAGGATCCGCCTGGCTCCCTGCCCACACTCTCACCCGCTGCCTCAGCGCCTTCCAGTCGCGACGCTGTCGCAGCAGCCGCTGGGTCCGCAGGTAGGCGACCTCCGTCCTCTCCCAGTCGTTGCCGAAGCCCACCCGCTTCTGCCCGCGCTCCTCCAGCTCCACGGCGGAGATCTGGCGCCTCAGCTGGGCTTCCCTGCCATGACGAAGACCAGCAGGGCTCAGATGGAGCCTGCAAGGCTGGGGGCGTCCTGGCCACTTCTGTCCCTGAGGCCAGCAAGGCAGTGGCATGTCACGCTTCTTGAGGACAAGCACAATTTGCTTCCTGTCCTGCCTGAAAGGGCCGCACTTGCAGCTGGTGCTCAGTAAAAGCTTGGCTGTGGTTAGAGTGTTTGTTGGCTTGTGTTCTGAGCTGAGTGGCCTTTGTCTCCCTGTTGTAGAGGTACTTAGGCCTAGTGACTTGCTTCAGGCCAGCAAGACCTCCCTGCCCAGGGCTCCTCCCAAAGCCACCTCTGGGGTGTCACCTCAGAGACCTTCCCCTCCTGTGACTTGGGGCCAGCTTCTCCTCCACTCCCAGCCCCTCCCATGCTGTTGTTGATGGGATGGTGCCTTGGGTTGGCCCCTCCCTGTGGTGGACCCTTCTAAAGGACAGTATGTGGGTTTTGTACTGAGTTACCTCTGGGCTTCAACTCTGGTCCAGCCCCTTTTCTTGATGAGTAACCTCGGGCAGGTTCTGTGAATCTGTATGGGTCTTGTGGGGAGGCAGGGGACTGGACAGGATGGCCCCTCCTAGGCCAGGGCTCCTTGGGAAGGTCATGCGACTTACCAGGACACCTCTGAGGAGGCCGTCAGGGCCAGGGCGGCGGCCAGGGCATAGTCGGCAGCAGTGAACTGATGCTCTTCCTCGCTGCGCCAGGAGAGGGGAGTTCATGACTCCTGAGGATTGACTGGGGGCTCCCTGAGACAAGGGCTGTACCCCAGGGTGCTAGCAGGCAGGGCCAAGCCCTCCTTTCAGACAGGGGCAGGCTTGCATCTCCCCCATCAGACAGGGGTCTTCAGAGGGCGGGGCTGTGCCTCCCCCATCAGAGTGGGGTCTTTAGAGGGTGGGGCCGTGCCTCCCCCATCGGACAGGGGTCTACAGAAGGTGGGGCAGGCTATGCCTCCTCTCTCAGACAGGTTCTCTGGAGGGCAGGGATTTGAATGGGGGAAAAGCAGGACGGTGCCTCCCCCCTTCAGATTGGAATCTCTGGAGAGCTGGGCTCTGCTTCCTGCCTGAGATGGAGGTCCCTGGTGGGGAGTGGCTGCCGTGGGGACCCCGTGCCCCACCTGCTGCGGAAGGTCCGCCTGCTCACGGAGGAGCCCATGTGCAGGCTCTGCTGTCGCTCCTCTTTGTGCTCCTCTTCCTGCCGGTGTTCCAGCCTGTGAACCTGCACGGCCTGGGGGGCCCGGGGCTCCCCTACACTTCCAGGGTTGTGGGGCAGGGTCATGGCTAGGAGAGCAACGACCTGCCAAGGTGGAGGTGCAGGTCATTCCACCAGGTGCCTGCGCCTTCCCAGCTCTGCCCCACCTCTCTGTGAGGGTCTCTCCCTAGGGGCCGACATGGGTACTGAGGCCTGTTGGGGAGAGGGACCTGCCCGTGGGGACAGGCAGGCTCAGGCAGTGACCCTTGCCACCCCCCCCCCAGGGCCAGCTGTGACACCTGGGGGGAGGTGGCCTTAGATTCCCGTGCTGGGACACTGTTGGTGCATGACCAGCAGGTGCCCTTGCTGTCCTGCCTATGCCACCCTTTGAACCTTTGCCCCATGACTTCTTCCCTGGAGACCTCTTCCCTGCCTCCTGGCCTGCGTAACTCCAGTCCATTCTGAGATGAGTAACGGTGGTTCCTCATGGAGACTCAGGGGCCAGCCTACGGGGTACAACACTCTGACCCTCACTCCTTATTCAGCTTACAAGCATGTGGCCTTGGACTCTATGCCTTGGCTTCCTCAACTGTAAAATGGGCCCACCACCCTCCCAGGGTGGCTGTAAAAAGTTAGGTGAGTGACTGGGATTTACCAGCAACCACACAGGTGTCTCTGATGCCAAAGCTCTGGGACACTTGGTGGCCTCTCTGGAATGGCTCTCACACCTTTGCCAGGTGTGGATGCTGGTCAGCAGGCCTCTGCTGGGAGGCCCTGGGCTTGGGGAAGGAAGCGGAAGAGGAGAGACCACCACCCAATCTTGCCTCTGCCCTGGCCCCACCTCTGCAGAGGCCCAGTGTATGGACATAGCACCCAGGGGACCCTATCTCTGGGTCTGTGACAGGGAAGGGGATCCTCCAGTGGCCTCCCTGGAGATCCTTGGGCCTGGAAGGGGCCTGAGGCATGTTGGGGGCTTGGGCTGCTGAGGGTCAGTCTTAGTGGGCACCGACTCCTTCCAGTTCCTAAGTTTGCTCCCTTTGGTGTCCATAGCTGTGGCCATCAAGAAGGACAGTGGATGACAGCAGAGCCAACCACCAAGACTGTCCCCAACATTCCCTTGGCTCCTGCCGAGAATCTCAGCAGATCACAGCTGACAGTTACCCCTTTGGCTTCACTTCTGGCTTCTCCCAGTGGAAGAGGATCTCTATGCACCCTGAGAAATTGCCAGCCCTGCTCATCCCACCTTTTCCTCCTCACAGCCCAGAGGAGACTCCTGGAAACCACCCTGTGCGGAGCCAGACTCCCTGTTGTTTCCCTGGGATGTTGTGGCCCTGGCCCTAGCGCGAAGGGTTAACTTTCCCTGGCGTCAGCCCCTGGCACCCTTCCCCTGGGATGCTCTGTCCTGATTAGCGCAGTGGTGGGGCCTGGCCTGGCACTCACCCCAAGCAACCAGACCCCCCTTTAGCGGATGAGCCATTGATGCTTTTTAAAGCACTGACTTGATGCGTGGGATTAAGCGGGCACAAGCTTGTGGCCTCCGCTGCCCTCTTCCCACAGGACCGGAATGTTGTGTGGGCCTGGCAGGGAAGGGTCCTGGCTGTCCCACAGATGCCCCAGGAGACCTCTCCCCTTCCTCAGGAGGGACAGACAGAGGCGCAGAGGTTGAGTGACTTGGCTGGAGGGGCTCCTCAGAGAGCTGGTGGCAGGAGCAGACATCTTGCCCACTGGGACTGTCCAGGCTGGGGCGTGCTGTGGCCGCCAGTTTCCAAGAGGCTAGGATGACCTGGCCCTGATGAGCTGCGTGACTCCATCCCCAGCTGGGCCTCTGTTTCCTGCCAGTCAAGCCGAGCACTGTATGCAATCCCTTCCGGCTCCGAGATCTGGGATCCCGGGCTTGTGCCCCTCTGTGCCTGTGGGGCCAGTGCACCCACCTCTGCTGGACTTCCCGGCCACCCCCGCCGCGCAGAAAGACTCCACTTCCTAGGGCATCCCCAAGGTCTCTTATAGGGAGCCTTCACATCCCAGAGGGCTCTGCTCGGAAGCCCCAGGGCCATGCACGAGTGGGATGGGCAGGGGCCTCTGGGATGCCCCTCTTCTCCCTTTTCACTTAGTGTACTGCCTAAGCGTGAGTCTCCCAGCTGTTTCCCAACACACACACACACACACACACACACGCATGTGAGCATGAGCACACGTGCCCCCATGGAAAGGTGAGCGCCTCACTTTCCCGAGCTGTCCCTCCGTATCCCCTGTCCCTGGAAGTGACTCACAGAAGCAGCTGTGTCCACCCAGGAGTCTCTGGGGAGAAAATTCCAGAGGGTGAGAGGGTTTGTGGTCTCTTCTCAGCAAGGACTGGGAGAACAATGTGATCTGGAGCCCGCAGGATCTTAAATATAGCAGGGCTGGGACACTGTGATGACAATGGATGGGAGGCAGGAGGGCGGTCCCTGTCCTTCCAACCCTGCCAGGCAGCAGCAACAGGTGGAGCGGCCCTGCCCCCACCCCCGCTCCTCCCTCCACTGGTCCTTTCCTCCCACTCCTGGGAGTGGGAAGAGCGGCAGGCATGGCTGTGTGGAAGGGGATTCTGGCTGCTTTTCCCAGTTGCGGGAGTCCTGGTCCGAGCTCAACCTCCAGCTGGCCGGGCGCTCTGGGAAAGGTGCTCAGCTTTTCTGATCTGATTCCCCCTCTGAAAATGACAGACAATGGTGCCAGACACCCAGACTGCAAGGACATTGGAGGGAGTGTGACCTACATTCATCTGTAGTGCTCATAAGTGATCCCCGGCTATGGCGGAAGTACATGGCTTCCCCGTTCTCCATTACCCCAGCGTCCCTGGCACAGCCCCAGCCTGCCCAGGCATGGTGATGCATGTGTGTGGAGTGGGGTTGGGGGGATGGAGAGGAGTTGGGAGCTCCGGGGGAGGGGTACACCAGGTCCCCCACTCAGGGATGAGTGGGTCTGGGAAGGCCATGCCAACCTCTGTCCAAAGACCACAGCTGCCCCCACTGGCCTTCGCCTAGGGTCCAGCCCCAAATCTTCACCTCTTGTCCCAGATGAAAAGCCCTTTCTAGGGCTGGAGTGGTGGCTCTGATGCTTGCCTGGCATATGCGAGGATGCAGGTTTGAACACTAGCACCAAAACAGAGTGTCGGAGCAAAGAAAGCCACAGGAAAAACTAAATAAAATTGACTTTCTCTTTCACTATCCCTCTCTCTCTTATTTAAAAAAAAAAAAGCCCTTTCTAAACTCACCTGCTTCTGTCCCTCCCTGTGGCCACAGTGTCAATAGCATCCCCCACCCCTCCTTACTAGGGATTGAACCCAGGGGAGCTTAACCACTGCACCACACCCCCAGCCCTTTTGAGCTTTTGATTTTGACACAGGTTCTCGCTAAGTTGCTGAGGCTGGCTTTGAACCTGTTGTCCTCCTGCCTCAACCTCCTGAGCTGCTGGGATTACAGGTGTGCACCACCGTGCCCGGCTGTTAATAGCATCTTCTGAGAACAGTTGGTGTCATCCTGTAGCCCCCTCCCCTCCAAGGCATCCTGGTGGGAAGAAGCAGGGTGCACACTAGCATCAGGGGCACCTGGAGTCAGCTTGGGCTGGACTCCCAATTTGTTCCACCTCTTCCTAGCTGTATGACCTTGTCAAGTAACCATTAGCTTGCTTAGCTGCACAACGGGGGACAATGAAGCCAGCTTACTGTCTGATTGAAGCATGGAGCCATCGCACACGTCCAGTAGATGTTTGCCAAATAGAGCTCTCCCAGGTAATGCCCCAGCTCGGGTAACGCTGAGGACTTTCTCTCACTCCATCCTCCTGAGTGTGGAGTCCCCTCCAATCCCTTGATTGACCACACATCAGTGAGGCACCCCTTAATCACTATGACCTCTGTAAATACAGAGGTCATGCCAAACATTGGTCATGAGGCTAAGAGAAGAAGACTTGGAGTTACACGAACTTGGGTTTAAACCCCAATCTCCATCCTCTACTCACTAATGAGGAGGGGGTCTTGTCCTTCTTCTGGGCCTCAGCTTCTCTTTGGTACCAGGGATTGAACACAGAGGAGCTCAACAACTGAGCTTTATCCCTCGCTCTGGCTAAGTGCCTTAGGGCCTTGCTAAGTTGCTGAGGCTGGCTTTGAACTTGGGATCCTCCTGCCTTAGCCTCCACTACTCCCAGCTCTGGGTCTTAGTTTCTATATCGGTGAATTAGGGATAAGTTCCAAGATGGTAGGGAACTTGCCTGCCTGTTTTGTTTACTCTATCCCTACCCCCAAGAATAGTGTCTGGCATAAACTGGGCCCTTAATCTGTGTTCATTTAAAAAATGAATGAATGGGGTTGGGGGGTATTGCTCAGTGGTAGAGCACTTGCCTAGCATGTGTAAGGCCCTGAGTTCAATCCCCAGCACTGAAATAAATAAATAGAAATGGATGAATGAACAAATGAACAAATACTGGCTTAAATCCATTCAGGTTGCTATAACAGAACATCTTAGAATGGGTAATTGTAAATAATAGACGTGTGTTTCTCATAGTTCTGGAGCCTGGGAAGTTCAAGATCTCGCTTTTTCCAGAGAGCAACCAAACTGTCCTTGACTGATGGCTCCCCCTGGTGGTATAAGTGGAGAGCTGCCTGGCACATGCTTCCTGCTACCTCCTGCCCACGGAGATCCAGAGCTTGGTCCACCCTCACATTCCTGGGCTGTGACTCTCACTTGCTAGTTTATTCCAGCTACTATTATCCTCATTTGTGCACCTCAAAGCTGACCTTCCTTTTGTCTCTTCCTCCATACCATGGGATAGAAAAATGGATTCAGGCAGCCAAGGGGCTGAGCAGTGGGTGAGGTCTCAGAGCTGTGTCCCCCAGCATCAGTGTGAGCTGGCAGAGGCAGGGACTGTTTCTCCCTCCCTAGCCAGGCCTGCCTCAGCTTACTGTTTCTGTGCCACTGTCTGGAAGGTTGGGTGGGAATGGCAACAGGGGGCAGGCCTCAATGTGACATCTGATCATAGCCTTCTTGCCCAGGCTGGCAGACTTGGGAGGGACACAGAAGGCCCTGGCCCTCTGTGAACCCTGGAGGAGTTCATCCTGTTCTCTGGGTGGAAGCTCAGGCAGCCTCTGTATGTTCCTGGAACTGGCGCTTGGGAGGCTGGAGTTTGTAGGAATCACAGCCTCCGGGGTGTGGTGGGCTGACTCTGGGAGGTGAACTGAGGCTGTAGACAGAGTACTGTTGGCATGAGGGCATGGTTCCCTCAGCTGGCCTTTCTGGAAGAGTTGGTTGAAAATCTAGATTCTCCAGGAACTGTGGATTTAGCAGGGCTGGGGTGGGGTTGGGACTTGTGTTTGAATAAGCTCCCCAGGGGATTTTCATTATGAAGCAAGTCAAGGAAATGGACAGGGGCTTCATTTCCTCTTTTGCAAAAAATATCAATGATACCTACAACCTCTCGTGGAAGGGAGGTTAGCTGGAGGATGAGTGACCAACATTACAAATTACTAGGTGATCGAGTTGGATTCCCCTGTTCTTCCTTACTAATATAACAGCTGCTGCTCTACAGCAACATCCCCTGGTCTTTGGTTTGGACTCTCTGTGGTTTCTCTGACCTATAGTCAATGGCGGTCCAACAATCTTCAATGGAAAATTCCATAAAGAGACAATTCACAAATTTTTTTTTATTTTTAATTTTTTTGAGATGGCATCGTACTGTTTCCCAGGCTGGGCTCAAACTTGCAATTCTCTAGCCCCTTCCTGAGCAGCTGGGATTATAGGCATGCACCATCACATCTGACTTAATAATTCATAAATTTTAAGTGGCTTGCTGCTCTGAATAGTGTAATGAAAGCTCATGTCGTCCTGCTGTATCTGCCCCAGGTGTGTATCATCCAATGTATCCATGTGGTATCCGCTACTTACCCATTAGTTACTTAGTAGCTGCCAGGTATCCGATCAATTGTCATGGTGGTACTTAAATTAAAGGAAACCTTATTTTAATTAACACAGTAATTATTTTATTATAGTTTTTGTTAGTCTTTTACTATGACTAATTTATAAATTAAACTTGATCATAGATATGCAAGTATGGGGAAAAAACAGGATCTCTAGGGTTTGGTACTATCTGTGCTATCAGGCATTCACGAGGGATCTCAGGGTGTTTTCCCTAAGGGTAAGGGGGAACTCTGTATTACTACTTATTCACTACCCAGGCTTTGGCTCTGCCATGACTATAGGTAGGTGATACCTTGAAGACTGTGAAGGGCAGGGCTGTGGAGCTTCTTGGTAATGGGGTCAGAGTCTAGGACTCTCAGGAATGCCCAGGCCCCAGCCACCTCCTGGGGTGCTCAGACACCCCATCCTTTAGCTGGTCCCAGCTCATCTATAGCCCTGGGATGCCTGGGGGCAGCAGGGGGCTGAAACCTCACGGGGGAAGCATCCTGGGATTTGTCCCTTTGATGAGGACAGAGCCAGCCTGTGTATGATCACACATTTGAAACCATCCACCTTCCTCCAAGAATCATTTTTGGAATGTTGGCCACTCCTCACATCCTGTGAGTTAGGAGAGGTGTTTGTAGTTCTTTCCCTGCTCCCCCAGAAAGAGGGACAGTGAGAGAGAGAATCAGCTCCATTCATTCTTTCATGTGGCCCTCGTTGTTCAGACACCTCGCTGTGTGCGTGGAGCTGGGATTCGAACCCGTGTACCTGCGCGTGCCCGGCAAGCGCTGCAACTGCCAAGCCACCGCTGTAGCTCTTGTGTTTGTGGATCTTAGTTTTAAAATCTCTGTAGGGAATTGGGTGTAGCTCAATGCTTACCTAGTGTGTGCAAGGCCTCCAGTTCAATCCCCAGTAACACACACACACACACACACACACACACACACACACACACACAGAATCAAAACCTCCAATCCAACCACAACAAAAATCCCCTCCATAGCTCCCTGGTCCCATCTGACCTGGTGAAACAGTTCAGCTGTTCAGTTGTTCCTCACTGGTGAACAAGGCAAAGATAGTTAACCTTTGGTCACAGGTGCCCCAAGGGACAGGAAGTAGACTTATTTGCAATGTTTGGGCCATGGTGCTCTGGAGGGTGATTGCCCCCGCTGATACAGAGATATTGAGACAGTGACTCTGAAGATATATTAAATATTAATTTCACGCAGATAAGAACAATGCCATTTGTCACCATGTCCCAGGGAGGGACAGGAAGAGAAGGATCACACTGAGGCAATTGGACTTCAAGCCTGGTTCTCTGATGTTTGGGGCAGGAGGGTGACCGGGGGTGGTGGTGCTTGTCCTCTGGGACCCCTTTAGGGGTCCTTCCCTCTTTATACCCATTAGTTTCATCCTCCAAGGATCCAAACAGGTGTGGAGATTCCTTTTCTGGATGAGGACAAAAAGCCCTAGGTGTGACACCAACTCCGTCACACCCCCCTGGGGGATCTCGGGGTGGGGAGCTTGGGGGGTCCTTTCCTCTCTCTGGGCCTCGGTTTCCTCCTTGTTAGGGCTCTGAGATGAGAAGTGGGCAAGGCTGAGGCCCAGAGTCTGGGTGTTTCCTCTCCTGGCCAACGCGGTCCAGCCTGCCTCTCGGGGGCGCTGTCGGGAGCCTGGCAGAACAGAGACCTGGAACTGGGCACAGAGGAGGCCTTCTGAAGCTACTGCTGCCAAAGCCAGCTTCTGCCTGCGACCTCAAGGTCATGGCTCTGCATTTTTGTCTTCTGTTTCCAGAAGGCCCTGCAACTCTTCCCTCCGGCTGGGCCCACAGCAACCCTGAGACACTCTGGATCCTTTGAATGCTTGATAAAATTCCAGGCCATCTGAAGTCAACTCCAGCTGAGGGGTCACTCCTCATGCCACCGGATTTTTAAAAATCACAACAGGAAATAGCCACTGTTTATTGGGGTCGATTCATGCGCCAAGCATGTTATAGACGCTAATGTCGTCCTCACCACAACCCTGTGAGATGGGTGGTGTTGTCCCCATCTTACAGATGAGGAAACTGAGGTTCTGAGCAGTGATCTGTTTGCTGCTAAGCGGTGAAGCTGGGGTTTGCAGCCAGATGGGTGAACCGAGGCTGAGTCTCCAAAGTTGTGAAATAAGTGAAGTACTATTTGTTGTGTGTCCCCTTCGAGGCCCACATGGCCCTCAAGTTCCGTTCAAAGACAGTTCTCAGGATAGGGTGTGGAGCTCCTGCTGCGGGCACGGTTCCAGTGGCTCTCTCCAGTTAGACCAGCGGTTCACACGGGTGAAGTGGAGGTGGGGGAGGGGGCTTGCGGGGAATGAGCTGCAGGCTGCACCCTGCCCTATAGTCTCATCACCCCTGCTGCCTCTGCTCCTGGTGGAAGTACGAGTTGTTCTGGTTCCATCCAGCTAGCATCCGCAGGCCCTTCTCCCTGCTCGGGGACTCACAGAGGAATGGGTGTCCCTCTGTTGGGCTACACTAGGCAACTGGCCAGGAATGGGGGTGGAGAGAGCAGGCTCCCGGGGAGTCCTGAGTCCAGTGCCTGAAGAGCTGAGGCCCTGGTCTCCAAGAGCTTCCTTGCATCACCTCCCTGTCCTGGGCCTGTCCCACCTGCTGGCTGGACAAGCATGTGCTATCCTGTTCGTGCTGGACCCCCACAGCTGCTCTGGCTGGAGTCCTTGTCATACCCTTCTGCTCCCAGGGTGCCTATATCTTCCTCTTTTGGTTCTTTCCAGGGCATCCTTGGGCTGGCTGCAGAGTGTGTGGCACGGCTGGGTGAGGGGTGACAGCTGAGGTGACGCTGGGTGGGGACAGAAGGAATCCCAGGCCTGCCTCGCCCCTGCTAGGGCTCCCACCGCACGGTCAAGGCCAGGTCTTTGAAAAGGGAGTCCAGCTCTGTGGGCTGCTCCAACTCCGAGGCCCCAGGGGCTGGGTTCCTGGCCTCAGCCTTGAACACCAGAGCCTCATCCTTGGGGCACACAAGGGAGTCCAGCAGCCCCCAGGGACTTGGCTCCTGGTCTGAGGGGGAGCATGGGAGAGGAGGTGAGTGCAAAGGGAGCGACACAGGGTGGCCCTCAATCTGGACAGAGGAAAGGAGGGGCAGCTGGCCACCTAGGTACTGGGGTGTCTCTGGCTCGCCATTGTACAGCCCACTCAGGTCGGGCCCTCTGTCGACATGGACCTCCAGAGCTGGCTGGAATGGTTTTTCCTCTCGGGGCTCCTCCAGGGCCCTGGAGGCCACACCCTGCAGAGAAAAGTCACCCAGGGTGCAGCTTCCAGTAGGTGCCTCTTTCTGCAGCAGTCCTTTAGGCCTGAGGCCCTTTGGACTCAACGGTGGCCCGGGCAGGGAGTCTTTCTCAGAGCCGTTGATGCACAGCCCATAGGAAGCAGACCAGCTGTCCAGAGTGTTCTGGGGGGTGTAGGAGGGCGGCTGGACCTTAGAGATGGCCTGCGGAGCATAGATGGGGGCTTCGGCTTCAGAGGCTACCTGCGGTGCGTAGGCCGGGGGCCCGACCTCAGGCGTGGCCTTCGGGGTGTAGGACGGTGGGGACGGTGTCCGGTGAGGTGACACATTGGAGGGCCGGAGGATGGAGATGTCTGTCTGCCCCAAGTAGGCCATCTCAGGCAGGCTGTGCAGCTGTGTGGCTCCCGGGGGCTCCCTGGGGCCAGAGACCAGGACCTGGGAGTACTGGACGGGCTGGGACAGACCGCTGGGGCTGCTGAGCTCAAAGACAGGGATCAGCACGTGCTCCTGGATGAAGCGCAGCGGCTGGAAAGTCAGCACGCGCTGGACATTCTGTGCAGGGAAAACGACAGCCCATCTCTCAGCAGGACCTCAGCCCCCAGTGCTGACCTGGCCTCCGTGTGGAGGCAGAGGGATGGGAGTCACCTGGGGGCCCCTCAGCCCCTCCCCCGCTGCCCAGAGACCCTGCAAGCGTCTCCAAGGAGGGACAGGGGCTCCCAGCCCTTTGTTGAGGGCCACGCCTAAAGTCCAGGTTATCTCCAGGACAGAGATTTAGGCCCTGGCTTCTCCAGGAGGTAGATAAGCCAGGAAGGAGATGACCTCGAGGTCATCTTTAGCTCGCCTTGAGGTGGAATGCCAGGACATCTGCAGCGGTCCAGGCAGGGGAGAGCAGGAGAGTTTACAGACTCCTGGACTTGGCATTGAGCAAAGCCATCAGAGCTGGCTCCAGGCACCCCAGGTGGCTCAGCACTGTCCGCTGGTTGGGGGCTGCTGATTGACTTGTGTGGCTCACGGAGGGCTTTAGGTTTTTAAAATTAGTTGCCAATATCCGAAAGTTGGAAGATTTCTTAGTATAATCTGAAATTCTGACTTTTCTTGAAAAACAAAAAAAAAGTGAAGATGGGGTCCGGCCTGCCTACAACCCCCCAGGGCCGGTGCTTGGCTGCCTCTTCATAGGGCCCTGAGTGCTCAGCCCCTCGCTGCCCGTTCATCCTGTGCTGCTCCTCCAGGGACACTTGAGGGAGCAGTGGGGGTCCCCATGCCCTCTGGAGTTCTGGGACCCTCCGCCCCTCCCTCTCCTGCCCCAGGCTGAAGGACTCACCAGGGAGTTGGGAGGCACAGGCAGCTTGGTGACATATCTGTAGCTCAGGTAGCAGAGCACAGCGACCAGGAAGCCCATGGAGAAGAGAATGGCCCCCGAGAAGGCATAGGCCCATGTCCGATCTGGTGACAGAGCGGCCGGAGAGGGAAGCGTGAGGCTGGGATCTGGCCAGGCCCGTCCCAAGCAAAGTCAGGCCACTACCTCCCATATCCACCGGGCTAGGCTATCTCAGGCGGCAGGCCACATGCCACACGTCGGGTTCGTCGGAATTCACAAGTCGCGCCTTTGCATCACTACGTAAAATGCGTTCTGTGCGGCCACCCGATGAATACGCTTTTCCTGCACGCGGGCAGGGCCAGGGCTGCATCCGAATTCTTGACCTCTTGAGGATGCTGCCCAATGCAGAGGTGATGACCCCTGCAGGCCTGGCCGGTCCATCGAACACTCCAGCGGCCTCATGCACACACACGTGGGTGGCTAAGCTCATCCGTGCCCCACAAACAGCCACCTTTGGGCCAAGGGTGTACATAGGAGCAAGTGTCTCCAAGGTCCCAGGGAAGAGATCTGCTGAGATGGCACGCAGGCACAGGCCCTAAGTACAGGAAGCTCAGGGCCCCAGGTACCCAGGATGTGTCTAGGAGGAGAGCACAGGATCCACAAGGACCTGTCCCCTGGCCTCGTTCTCTGGTCGGGTGGGGAATGACTATGTGTGTGTGTGGGGTGGTGCAGGGCCCCTCCTGCCTGGGTCTCAGGGCAGTCCTGCCTCCCTGCAGGGAACAGAGGCAGGGGGAGGTGATAAATGACAACAGGAGGGCCTGTCCTCTCCACCTCACTACCAAAGATCTTGTTCAGGAAGGGGGCCTGGGAAGGCATTGCCCCTTATAAAAGGGAAAGGGAGGAGCTGGACATGGGGGTGCACACCTGTAATCCCAGTGACTCGGGAGGCTGAGGCAGGAGGATCACAAGTTCAAAACCAGCCTCAGCAACTTAGAGAGGCCCTGAGCAACTTAGTGAGATCCTGCCTCAAAGTAAAAAATAAAAAGGGCTGGGGATGTGGCTCAGTGGTTAAACACCGCTGGGTTCAAAGGAAGAGAGGGAACAACTGGGGCTCTAGTGGCCTCTCTTGTGGTCTGGCATCTTCAGGACAGGCACAGTCAGTTCTTGGCGTGATGTTGCCTGTCAGCAGTCCCAATGGGACTTTTGAAAGGCCCAACAAAGAAGAGGTGGTTGAAGGTTTTTGCAAAACCAATTTTGTACTCTCCAGTGATCCCCAAGCTGCCTCCTTCTCTTTCTGGCCCCTTGTGGCCTCAGCTGGGGCAGTGAATCACCAGGAGCGAGGAGCTCAGTGAACCCTGGGAATCTCCCGGCCTCTGCTTCTTTCCACTCTCCACTGTGTGGCTTGGGCCTCTCTGGGTCAGCTTCCCACTGCAGTGATGCCCTGTCCCCTGTCACATGATATCCCCATTGCTGCTCAGGGAGGAGACATGAGCTGCATGTTCCTACATGACATACCTAATGTTATTGGAAACCCCTACTTCTTGTCCTAGGACAGTATGGGGCCTTGGAACATTCCCTGGCTGGAGACATTTTTCACGTGCCATTTCACCCAGAGGGGGGCAGGATGGAGTAATTGCACCAGCCCAGGATTAAGGAATATGGGCTGTCAGAGGTCTGGCTCGGTCACCAATATGCTGAGCGTCTTCACTGCACACGACCCTCTCTGATCTACCATTTACTAATCCTAGTTGCCAGGGGTTGTTGAACTTTGCCTTGTGCCATGCAGTGCCCTGAACGCTTTCCCTGTGTTAGGCCAGCAAATCATTAAGATGACACAGAGTGATAGAAGTGCTCCCTTCTTACGGATAACAAAGTCGAATCTCAGAGAGGTTAAGTGACTTGCCCAAGACCACACAGCCACTCAGTGGAGAAGTCAAGGTTGTCGCACATAACTCCAAAGCTCATCCTCACAACCATTACACAAAGATGCCTCAGCTTCCTCATCTGTAGAATTAGGATATGGGGTGAGACAACCCTGAGACCACTTTCTAGCACCAAAATGCTGGGGCCAAGTTCTTGTGACCCTCCCAGACACTCTGAGAAGAAATGGAGTGGAGATTCTGGGCTCTGAAGTAAAGCAGGGTCAAAAGCAAGGTGTGTCACTTTGAAACGGAAGTAAGAGCAATAAATGTGCCGTGGAGGGGACTCACTGTCAACCGTGTTGCAAGGTGGTGGTTACAGCCCAGGCTTCAGATGACTGACTAGGTTTACTGGGCAGCTGTGTGGTCATGGACCAGATACTCAGCCTCTCTGAGCCTGAGCCCCTCCTCTGTAAAATGGGAAGGAAGCTTCCGTACTTATTTATTTTAAAGGCTAAATAATATATAAAAAGCATTTGACGTAACACTTGCCAATAGAGTAACAATACATGCCACCGAGCTGTATCCCCACCCATTACAGTCTTAGAAACAACTGGTGTCACACCTTGAGTGAGATCATCTAAGGACAGGCCAACAGAAAGGGAAGTCTGCGTGTTGTCAGAAATCAGGGTGGGGCTGGGGTGGGCCTGGAGTGGGCGTGGTGTGTACAGTCTGGGGAGAGTCACAGTCACATATACATCCCAGCTTGGAACCCATAAACCAGCCCATAGAGCTGGCTTTCTTCCTCTAGGTCCCTCTTGCCAAGTTCTATTCTGGTCTCCCTGGAACGCTTGCCCAGGAAGGACATGCCCCGTGTGAGTGGCCAGAGCTGGCTGTCCCCCAGGCCTATCTCCTCTACAAAGGAATGTGCTGGG
Source organism: Aplodontia rufa (assembly GCA_004027875.1). Classification (NCBI taxonomy): domain Eukaryota; kingdom Metazoa; phylum Chordata; class Mammalia; order Rodentia; family Aplodontiidae; genus Aplodontia; species Aplodontia rufa. The sequence continues at coordinate 3,765 of PVKS010008534.1, read as the reverse complement.
ATTCAGGTAGAGAAACCAGTCTTTGTGCGCTCTTAGGGAAACTGAGTTGAACTTCCAAACAGCTGAGGACGGGAATCAGGCGCTATCCCTTTCACGCTCTGACCTTGCAGCTCGAAGCCAAGTTTCCACCTGCTTCACCATCCCTCCCCACCTAAGGGCATGTTACTTAACCACTCTGAACCTCAGTTTCCTCTTCTGTATAATGAAGATGGTAACAGCACTGCCTGGGGCGGCGCAGGAGGATTGCGCTTACTAGCGCCTGGTCCCTGGTTAATGCTGCAGAGATGCTAGTCATCGTCATTGTCACTACTCTCTGGTTTTGGGAGATCATTTATCTTCTCTGAGGGATCCTTTTATCTTCTCTGCTAACATCAAGGTGAATTTGCCTTGCCAGGGTGTATACGCAGCTGGCAGAGAGAGGAAGTTCAGACGCAGGCTGGAGGGAGGGGATTAAACATTCGCGATGACAGGCCACCTGTTAACTCTAACACGGATCAGCAAAGGTCGTCCTTCATGATACACTAATAACCCTTCCAGGGGTTTTCAGGGCGCTTCCTTGAAGGGCCGTCGTCACAGGGAGGGAACAGAGGGGCCAGTCCAGGAGTCCCGCCCTCCCCTGGCTTCTACTCACCTGGCAGCGTCTTCACTCGGCACTGGTAGGGGGCGCTCTCCTTGGACCAGGTTGGAACCAAAATCCTGATGGACCCTAGGAACTCCGTGTTGGGGGTCAGGCCCACGAACTCATATTCTCTCTGCTTCCCTCCGAGGTGCTGAGTGAACAGAGAACCCACAGTGCCTCCTCTTACATGAAGACCTCCAGGTGGAGCCGGTCGCACCTGCTGAGTCATAACTTCTCCAGTAATGATCCCACCAATGTCCGGCCTCCAGCCTGGACAAATGCTCCCTTACTGATCCCTGTCCATTGCCCACATTCATCTTGTGCTGCTGTTAGGAGACAGATGCCAATGGTGGGCGCACAAGGTTCAGGGAGTGATTCTATAAAGTGGCCCACTGTGCTGACCCCATATGCTTTCTCTTCCAAAAAGCAATTTACCTGCAGCCCTGCTGGCCTAAGTGGACAGTGTATGTCACCTTCCACTACCTGTTATCTGCAGGAGAAATAATGTCAATAAGGGGAACCCAAGACACCCTGAAGGGGGAGGCTTTTGTGACTCTTTTCATAGACCAGATCCTGAAACTCAGGGAGATAAGGGTAATCCCTCCTAACCATAAAATCTGTAAGAATGTATGTTAAGAATCCAGTTAGAACTGGTCAGCTTGGTGACCTAGAGTTGTCATGATGTCATCTCACTGTCAGTCAAGGGGTGGACCTGGGCGGGACTCTCTGGAAACTTCTCTGGGATTCTCAATAAAACTGAAGTGCAGGAGGGGCACGTTGTCCCTCTCCTCTCTGAGAGGACACACTCTCTCCCTTGGAAGTGTCCCCTTTTCCTATCCCTTCAATAAGCTCAGGCATCTGCCCATTCTGCCAGCTCTCACCCGCTGCGTCTCTAACCTCTCACCTGGAGCCCCTCCCCACACGCCTTCCTCGCCTTCCTCCTCCTCTCCCCCCTCTCTGATGCTGTTTTGTTGGGGACGGGGATGGGGAGGATGCGTGAAGCAGAGGAATACCTTCCACGCTGTGGTGTCATGGTGTCATCGCTGACATCCCTGCCCTCCTCTGTTCCCACACTTGATCTCTGGTCATTCTCATTCTATACCTTCGATCGGGCCAACCCTCCCCCAAACAACAATGACAAAGTGTGGCCAAAAGGAAAAACAACTTTCTAAAAGCATTGGAGAGTCAACAGAGCCAGTAGAGACTGGAGGGAGGAAGAAGGAGATGGCACTGGGTAATTTTTTTAAATGTCTTTTATCCTGAAGGAAGACCCTAGTCCACACCTTGTGGGACTAGCCCCTGTAATCTAGGGGCTGGAGCAGTGACTCAGCAGTTGGAGCGCTTGCCTGGCGTGTGCAAGGACGCAGGTTCAAACCTCAGCACCACACACACAACTATGTGTCGGAGAAACAAAGGCCGGATTGGAAAAAATAAAAATTTGATTCTTTCTCTCTCCCTCATTCTCCTAAAACAAACTGGGCTGGAGCGGTGACTCGGTGGTTATGGCACTTGCCTGGCATGCGCAAGTACGCAAGTTCAAACCCCAGCACCACGTACACAACGAAGTGTCCCAGGAATGAAAGTCACATGCAAAACTGAATAAAGATTGCTCTCTTTCTTAAAAAAAAAAAAAAAAAAACAACTAATAAATAAAGAAGGGATGTGGCTCAGTGGTTAATATTAATATGTGGCCATATCAATAGCAGGGAAACTAGAATTCAATACAAAGAGCATTACTAGGGATGAAAGAGATACTTCAAACGGTCGGATGGCCAGTTTGTCAGCAGGCTGTACCAAGCAGAAATGCGCATGTCCGATAGTGTTGCAAGACGCGTGGGAGAAAGGAGACAGACCCACAGCCTTGGGTGCAGAGCGCAGGCTCTGAGCAACTGAAAGAGCAATAGACCCCCCAATCGGGAAGACGCACAGGACCTGAGCCACACCACCAGCCCCCTCGATCCGGTTGACGTTTGTGGAACACTCCAGCAAACAGCTGCAAACACCCACTCTTTTCAAGTATGCCGAGGAACATGGACCGAGGCAGGCCATATGCTGCGGCATAAAACAAATCCCAAAACATTTCAAAGGACCTAAACCACATGGAGGAGCAAGTTCTCCGACCACGACCTGAATTAAATTAGATATCAATAATGATAAAACATTAAGCCAAACATCAAATGTGTACCAAAAATAGCTGGGCCGAGGACTCTTCCTGTTCACTGAGCTCTAATTGCTGTCCTTGACAACTGAAATAAACAAAAGTCCCTCTGTCCGCCACCCTCCACCTCACTGCAAGGTCCCGGGCAGTCTTCCCTGGTTCCACCCCCTTGGTTTCCCGCATGGGAGGGTTGCAAACTGCCAGGGGAGGGAGAAGCACTGGTACTATTCACTGCGATTCAGATTGCAGGGGTGCAACTGCAGGCACTCAGCAGATTGGAAGATGGCACGAGGACTTGCGATTTAAAGTGGCACAGAAGGGTCTGGAGCGGTGGCTCGGCGGTTATAGCGCTTGCCCGGCATGCATGAGTACAAACCCCAGCACCACGTACACAACTAAGTGTGAGAGCAACGAAAGCCACGTGAAAAGCTCAATTAAAATTGATTTTCTCTCTCTCTCTCTCATTGTCCTTCTCTCTTAAAAAAAAAAATCCTACTCTTTAAAAAAAAAGAAGTGGCACAGGAGACTCTGATGCCATTGGTCTGGGGCCATCTTTTGAGAAACTGCTCCAAAGTGGGCAGTTTTGTGCTTTTCAAAAATGCTCTAACTTGGGGCTGGAGCGGTGGCTCAGTGGTTGGAGCACTTGCCTGGCATGCACGAGGACCCGGGTTCAAACCCCAGCACCACGTACACATCTAAGTGTCAGAGAAATAAAGGGCTGATGCAAAACTAAATAAACTTGATTCTCTCTCTCTCTCCCTGTCTCTCTTAAAGAAAAGAAATGCTCTAACTTTCTGGGCATGGTAGCTCAGCGACTTGGGAGGCTGAAGCAGGAGGATCACAAGTTCAAAGATAGCCCCAGCAACTTAGTGAGGCCCTGAGCAACTTAGCGAGCGAGACCTTTCTCAAAATAAAACATAGGGAAGCAGTACGTTAGACGGCTAAGCTAATAATAACTTCAAATTGTATGATTCTCAATGCAACAGGG